>JAAAKG020133741.1:0-14074 GCA_010014905.2 Druon quercuslanigerum | reverse complement strand
GTGGCGTCGGGGTGGGGGGGGGGGGGCGCAGAGGGGTGTGTTTGCTGACTCGCCTTGTGTTTTTTTGTGTGAATTTTAAAACTTTCGTGACAGTGACACTTGTCATGATTTGTGCTTAGAACACTGTATAAAAGTAAGAAATAACAAAGTGTGCATGTGGACACATATAGACAAAACGTACGAGAATACAGGCAATGATTTTTAATAAATTGCCGAACCCCGCAAGCTTACCCTAATTTTTGGGTATGTTTTTCGTGACAGGCATAAAGCTGAATGATTGGAACCCCATTCCATTCTCCTCGATTTCGACAGACGCAGCGTGAGATTTCCAAGGATATTAAGGGACATCAAGGCATTCCCAAAGATATTATGGGACGTTATTACATTTCCAAGGACTGCAAGGAACTTGAAAGGTCAGGACTGAAGAGATTAGCTCCCGGGATAAGTGACAAACGTGGAAAAACAATTGTGACGTGGCTATCGAAGTCCTCCTAGATTCCGAAACAAATGGTTTAGGCGATGTTATCGACAGTAGTTTGGACAAAGTGACAGGAAGAATCGAAACTGTTAACTCTCACGTTCAAAGCCGGGCCCGAATTTATCCCCAAGGAATATGACGAACACAATGTTCCAGCGAGTAAATTTATCCGCGACTGTATTTTCGCGAGAGACTCGCTACAACAAGCAAAAAGCCACTTTTATTACGGTTGATCCGTTCAAGAATCACCAGAATTGCGTACGCGTACCTCCAAGACAGAGCAATTCACTCCTTGGAAGATCTCTTATCGAGTATTAAACTCGCGTTTTCTCCTCAACAAAATTTAGGTCAATTAGAAACCATGCTAAGTACTGTGACCGAGGCACCAGAAGAGACCGTCCTTCAGTACAGACTCCAGTTCAGGAAAAAATTAAAGCAATTACTCGATGCTATTGAAAATTAATACGCGGAGGAAGTTGCCCATGGCATGGTCTGCGCTGCCCGTGCAGCAGGTCTAGAGAATTTCATGAGAGGCCCGTTTCCAGACATCGAACTAAAAGTTCGATTTAAAAACCCTAACACCTTGCAAGCCGATATAAATGCAGATTAGGCCGGTGATTGGGAGGTAGCATGACGGAGGTAGCATTAAGGAGATAGTTTACAATCCTTCCAGTCGAGTTAGAAGAGTGCGATATACAGATTCCAGCCCCTCGAAAAACAAAAACAAAAAGCACTAGACGATCAGAGTTCCAGATCTGATAAAGCTAAAAGAATAGTAGAATTAATAAAAACTGTGGATATGAATGATTTAAATAGCTATGAAGAAGATAATTGAATATCAATTTTCAGCGAGCAACTTTAACAATTTAAACTACCTAAATACAAATTCCCATGTACGCACGTAATAAAACATAGTATCACTAAAACAAAGAATAGCCCGTGCAAGACCGAATGCACAGACTCCCCCCACAAAATAGAGATGAAGTCAAAAAACAGTGCAAGGAATAATTAGAAAATGAGAGCATAGTCCCATTCAAATGCCAAATCCCCAAAAGAACAAACTACGAAGGTACAAAAGAGAGGGGAATGGTCATTGACTATCGCGTTTTAAACGAGAAGACAGCCGCCAATGCTTATCCCCTGCCGAATATTACCAATATTCTGCGCCAGTTGGGGAGGGAGGACGAAATATTTTTCGGTGCTAGATTTAGCTTCTGAGTTTCACAAAATTAAAGTGAAACCCGCCGATCGCCACAAGACTGCTTTCTCCACACCATTCGGACATTACGAATTCATCTAAATACCATTCGGCCCGAGAAAGGCCTTTGGGACTTTCCAACGGATTATGGATCGAGTTTCTGCAGGCCGGCAAGGGGTTCAGATTTTCGTCTATATGGATGACATCGTGATTTACGCTAACTCTCTTCAAAAACATACTGAGAAATTAAAACGACTTTTAGCTAGATTAAAGGACGCCGGTCTTGTTCTTCAACCCGACAAATGTAGGTTCCTATGCAAGGAGGTAACGTACCTAGTGCACATAATTTCCAAAGATGGTGTCAAACCCGATCCTAGAAAGGTATCTGCCACTCGAAAATTTCTGGTCTCAAAGGGAAAGAAAAATATCTTGCAATTATTGGGTCTGGCCGGTTATTATCGGAATTTTACTCCCGATTTCGCAAAAACCGTTGACCCACTTATTGAAGCTCTCTGCTAAGTTCGTGTGGGGACCCGAACCACAATAATCCTTCGATAAATTGCGTCAAACTTTGTCCAGCTAACCCCTTCTACAGTATACGTATTTTACTCAACCATTTTTTATAACGACAGATGCGTCCGGATATGCTTTAGAAGGTGCTCTTATTTAGGGCCTCATCTGCAAATACTTACTCGTAGCCTAAGCTTCGCGAACATTAAACGATGTGGAGAAAAATTATTCAACTATCGAAAAAGATTTGCTAACGATAGTCGTCGCTGTAAAGTATTTCCAAACATACGTTTACGAGCGCACATTTACCCTCGTAACTGATCATCGACCCTTAAAGTGGTTCCATAATTTAAAAGGCATAATATCTACATTGGCTAGGTGACGCAAAACATTAAAATATTATCAATTCGAAATTCAATATAAGCCAGAAAGAGTTAATACACACGCGGATGCTCTCTCACTCTCTCTCTCTCTCTCTCTCTCACTCTCTCTCTCTCTCTCTCTCTCGCAATCCAGTACACGAGAATGACAACTTCTATCAAACTGAACCTCCTGACGGAAAAAATATTTTTCATCATACCTCAATCGAAAATTCGACTTTCGATGCCTGTGGAGCGGGTCGAAAGTGGAGTTTTCTACCCTAGGGAAGAAAGTGACATATAAATGCAAATGGCGGTGTTTTTCTGTCCACTCGCACTTTAACATATGCCACACTAGCGCCGAATATGCTGTATAAGTATTCGCATTTCACTTCTTTTATCTTTTTCCTTTTCCTATAGATTCTCGAACATCATAATGTATTGATAAGTTTTAATGTCATTATTTATAATAAACAATAAAAAAAATTGTTTTTAGAATTTTAAACTTCGCGCCGATAGCAACAGATCAGATGCCGAGCGCGACGCATGCACAGTTGAGTCTGGAGCACGAATTGGAAACATTGCGCGAGACTTGTCTTGAAGCATACTACAATGTACTTCGATCGTCATCGAGCGCTTCTGGCAACATTGAAAACCCCTAACAGGCTCTAAGCATCTCAAATCGAATTTTCAATTTGCGGTATAGTATAAAATTGTATGCGCAACTCGGGGCGAGGCGACAATTTCACTCGTGTGATATCTGCCCTCGCTTCTCTCGGGCAGCTACCTTTACAATCGTGAAATTGTCGCCTTTCGTCCCTTGTTGCGCAATATACTATTTCTTCAGACCCAAACCCACATTTTCAAGAATCGACTGATCGTCAGATATTGATCTTACAAGATCAACTAACTGAAGTCAACTCTAATCCCGACGATTATATCATGTATAGCGAACGCGAGATAGAAAAGGTATTTCTATTGACGACAGAAGAAAAGCAGACAGAAGACGAAGAATTAGCTAACTTGAGTAGTTGTGATGAAATAGAAATGAAAGAAGATTGAGGGTGGGGGGAAAGAAGTCAAACAAGGGCCATACAGCAATCTAGGTCAATCGGTAACGAGGCTGCGTGTTCCCTTGACCTCGTGCCTCTTTCGGGAGTATGAAGCCCTTGCTCATTAGGGAGCTGCGCAGCTGGTTGAGACAGACGAAAGTCTGCAGTAGAGCGGGTGCTCCGATGGGAGTGGGAGCCATCGCCGCATGCAAGGAAAACAGGTGGAGAAAATAAGGAGACAAACATTGTAATCCTAAAGCAGGCACCATTCATGACGGACTCAGAAAGACGGATTTAAAATTATGCGAAAGTTAGGAAAATGTTTTATGCTGACCGCGAAGTAGTAGGAAACGAGAGAGGTTGCATCCGTCCCATTTTAAATATATATAGGCGGACAATTGTTATAGGCTTCAATCTCCAATTAAATGGCCTAAAGAAAGGTTTTGATTAAGCTATCGATACTCTTAAACAGGCCACTTATAACTTAAAAATTATAACCTTTAATACCACGAGAGATGGAAACGGTTGAAATAGAATCCTTTGGAACCAAATCGAAACCACATTTATACCCCACATGGGAAAAAGTGACTATTAAATCACTGCATGCACCGGCGAAGTGCGAATCCCTGATGAATCGGAGCGTTTGGCAGTACTCGTGGAATGTCAAGATTCTAGAGTACTAGGTCCCCGCAGAGAGAAAAACTCAAACGAGAAAGTCAGGGAACGTTTCTTCTGGAAAAACATGAAAGAAGACTACACCATTTCGTGCAATGCTGCGACTCTTGTCGTTCGGGTAAAAACAAAACAGAGAGAATTATGAGATGCATGAGAATTACAAACTCCCCAACTAGATCATTCGAAAAAATACAAATGGATATAGGAGATCCCTTACCCCGAACTCACATGCAAAATTAATATATTTTTACCTGGCAAGATTGTTTTTCAAAGTATTAAGGTGCAATTCCATTCATAAACACAGAAGCCTCCACAGTAGCTGTAGCCTTTGCCAAATCCTTCATATGTACATTTGGGTGTCCAGGACGGATTTAAACCGATCAGGGTTCCAATTTCGTTAGTAGTATTATGAAAAATTTCGACAGAATCTTTAAAAGTAGGGTGTATAAATCCATTGCTTACCATCCGAAATCGTCAGGAGCACTCGAAAGCAGTCATCACATTTTCGTGGAGTACCTCAGACAATATTTTGAAAAAGCGAAATGGGATGTTTGGCTCCCTTTCGCCATGATTTTAAAAGATGTTAATGATGTTAAAAGAAGCGCGTAAATATATAAAGATATGAACGCGGAATTGCAAACCAGGCCGAATACAACAAACTATGCAAAATTCAAATCCCAGAGGAAACAAAAATTAAAGCAGCAAAAATGAACAATAGTTAAAAGAACAACTTGAATACTGATATTTTAAGCATAGTAAATTGGAATCCCTAAGAAAAATGCCGCTCTTATACCACGTGGAGACAAAACGATTTAAAAATAAAAGGAACCCCTGCCAGACAATTTAATTCTAGAATATAATTAAATTTGGAATATATTAATTAAGTGCAAATGAGAAATGAATCTCACCTTGAATTTTCAATCCGTTGCATAACAGTTAAAATAAACAGATTAAGTTTATGGAAAAACGACACAAGTTGTCATAAAATGTTTAATAACAAAATTGTTTTTTTTTATATGACACGCACTTTTTTAAATTTGACAAACAAGATAATAAAAACAAGTATGTTTCTGCACTAATAAATATTATGAATTGTAATAATATAAATTTAATAAAATTCTAGACTTTTCGTGGAAGATTTTTAAAAATTAATTTTAGTTTGAACATTTAGAAACATTTAAAAACAGTATTAATTTTTTTTTAATCCCAGGCAATTTTTTGGGTAGAAATATTTTTCAAAATTTTTAGGAAGAATCCGAATTATTAAAAAAAATGTTTTGATTGTTTTTAAATTTCAAAATCAATTTGAAATGTAGAAAGAAAACCAAAATTGTTTTTAAACATTGGGAAGATTTTAGAGCAACGTACAATTTTATAATTTCCGAAATTTTTGTTTTATACATTTTCTTTTTCAGGAATGTTACACCCCTCGTCTTACATATTTCCGAATTTTTCAGTCGTCCCATCAAATCAATAATTAAATTATAAAAGTAATAAAATAGCTGAAAACAGAATTAAAATTATAATAATTCCTTAAATAAAATTTCGGAGAGAGGGAAATTTTTGAATTATACAATTCCCGAATACGAAAAAATTTAAAAATGTTATTTTATAAAGCACAAAGTAATAAATGATAAATATTAAATTTATTTAGTGAAAATATATTTTATTCAATGTATTATTTTATATTTAATTTTTTGATTATTCAATTAACGAAAATATTGAAACGGAAACCGTGTTCTATATTATCTTGATGCAAGGTAATTCAGTTTCGACAATGACACAGTTTCGAGCCTAAACACGACATTTTTGAAAACAACAACATATTTTTGGAAACCGTAGGTGACATTATTTCTTCTGGCCTACTTTTATTTTTTCGGAAGAACATTAAAAAGAAAAAAGAAATCATTTTTTAATAAAAATATAACATTTTTTGCAATGTATATTAACTTTAACCAAATAAGGTAAAAAATTAATTTTCAACTAAATTGAGGAATCTTCAGTTAAATTTTTAAATTTTTTAATAAATCTTTTTGACCGAAAATTCGGTTCTTTAATTCGATTTTTACCGCCTTTATGCAATTTTTTCTTTATTAATTCTTTTGCAATAAATATTATCTGTTTTGTTAAAATATTTTTAGTTTTTTTTTTATAAATTTCAATTTTCTTTATTTTCTATCGTTTTGTAGTAAAAAAATTTTAATGGCTTACAGATTAAAATTTTTAATTTCTCCATTTTTAACGGTAAAATTGGACATTGTTTAAAATCAAAAAATTTTAACTTAAATTATTGAATTTGAAAGCTTTTAACTGAAAATAATAGAATTTCAACTTTTTTTTATTGTTGGCGGATTAATTTTCAGAATTATATTTAGAAAATATCCAATCTTTAAGATTTTAAAATTGTCGTATTTTCGATGTTTCAAATTAAAATCATTCAATATAGAAATTCTTTAATTTGATATAAAATTTCTCAATTCCAAATGCTTTAAATAAAAAAAAAAATTATAGTTCATTTTTTTTAATAAAATTTTTTAATTTTCAAGATAAATAAAAGTTAGATTTTAGCTCATAATCTGAATTCAAGAAACATTTTTTTAGTGAACTATTTCATATATCAAAATAAAAACAATTGATATTTTTCAATTTAAAAAATTCATGCATTTTTGTTTAAAATTCCCCTTTTTTATAGAAAATTAGTCTTCAACATTAAATTTTTGATAATAATTTATTATTTTAGAGTTAAAAAATTAATTTACGGAAATAATAAAATTTTATTTTACAACAAAGATTTCTATTTCTAATTATTTAAATCAGATACTTTATTACTATATTCACTAATCTGAAAAAAGTATATTTTATTCGCAATAATAATTTGTTAAATATATTTGTATACCAAAAAAAAACAAATTTGCCTAAACTATTATTTAAATTCGAAATATCGTATACTCATTACAATTTTAAAATAAATTTTACAAATATTAATTTAATTTAATAATTACAGGGTTTTTTTTAGTTTTAAAATATTTTTCAGAATATATCCCGCAATTTTGGGCAAGAATTAAAATTCTGGATAGGAGCAGATCATTTTCTAAAATAATTTAAATTCTGACTTGAAAGAAGGAGTTTTTAATTTTAAATAAATTTTGAGTCGGAAATAAAAATTTTAAAAGCAAATTAAAACTCTAAGTTAAAACTAAGAATTTGAATTTTAACCACTTCTGAACGATAACTAGAAATTTTTGAAAAGAGTTTTGGATTGGAAAATGACCAACAAGTAAAAAACATATTACGGTTAAAAAAGTTTTTATAAATAATATAAATTATGTATTGGTACCTAAATTCTTTTCAAAAAAAAACAACAACAATAAACCTTCTAAAATGAAATTAATGTAATTTTGAATTATTTTAGGTCGAAAATTGATTGTAAGATTCAGGGCATTGTAAATTTTATCTTAAAGATGTGCTCAAATTTTATTGAAAAACATTGAAGTATAGAATAATTTTTATAATTATTAAGTATTAAAGAATTTTATCCAGAATTTCACATCTTTTCCAGAATTCTGTGATATCTTCCAAGAAATATTTTTAAATTTCAAAAAAGCCTTAAAAATTGCGTGATATTCTTGTAATCCCTTGTGACCATCGAAAACTAAAAAAAAAAAAAGACTGAAATCACATATTTCTGATAAATTTTTTAAAATGCGACTTTAAATATTTTTAAATGCTGTGATAGTTTGTCCGCTTAATTTATGAAAAATAAATCTGCGAAAGCTTTTAATTTTAATTATTAGTTTCAGTAAATACACGTTAAATAAACTATAATTGACATATAATTAACAAATTTGTGATTTTTTTCTTTTCAAGACAATTCGACAATATAAAAAGTGGAGCGTTACTTTATCACCAAAGAATGCGATAAAATAACAATTTTATTTGAACTATGATGATACAGCTAAACTGAAGACGTGTTAAACGTGTCTGATGCGAGGAAAAATAATGCCAGCAAAAAGGAGGATTTTTTCTTTTTTAATAGAAATTTCTAAAATTTCCTGTTACAAATAAAATACCAAGTAATGAGAGAATTAATTATAGCATCTTGAATATTTTAATAAATATTGTTCAAACTTACAAAATAAATATTGTGGTTCTGCTTATTTTTAAAAGGTTGCAAATCCAACTGCTTTGTTAAAAATCTTTTTCTTTTGGCTTAAAAATTCAGCTCTTTTCGTAGAAAGTTTACCTTTAGTTTTAAATTCATATTCTGGTGATGATAAGTCAGCTGAAATCCTTTTTAGATGAAAACTTTTTTTTGTTGTTGAAAAATTGTCTTTTTGATGAACTATTTCCTACAAAATTAAATTATTGTTTTTAATTCCTATTTTTGCGAAAATAATTTTTTTGACAAAAAATTGTATGGTAGAGTAAATATTGATACATGAAGAGTAAGGCGAAGGTTCTACTATTATAATCTTGCTTTGTTTTTTCCACCTGTTTTCCAATGAATTTTTTGTACCTCATTTAAATAAATATTCTATACGAAAGGCATTCAGTATAAAAAGGCAATTTTTCAGATTGAGCTTAAATATTTCTCGTTCTTTTTTGGTTTAAATTTGTAAAAAATTAAAAACAATCATGAAGTGTGCGATCTTTTTATTGGTGCTCTGTGTCTTTGCAGTAAGTTAAATATTTTTCTTTTAGAAATTATAAATTTTTATTATTTTTAACCATATTGGATACTATAATGTCCCAACGATGCATTATGAAATTCATTTTTTCGAATTTTCCACCAAAATGATTTTCTAAATCTTTGAATATTTTTTAAATATATTTTTACTTAGTTAATTTTTTCATCTTTGTTAGTTTGAAAACTTGTTTTCGATTTTTTTTCTTGATTTTTTGTGCATTAACAAAAAAAATGAATTTCTAACAAAGCAGTTCAACTTTTATGCAAGTAGTTTTATTTAAAAAACAATGAGTTTTCCACAAGAAGATTAATTTTCTACCAAAAAGAATGAATTTTCAATTTAAAAAAATTAATTGTTAGCCAAACAATGAATTTTCTATAAAAATGATTAAGGCCGTAACAAATATAATAAATTTTTATCAAAGTAGTTTAACATAAAAACATAAACATAAAAACATAAAAAGATGAATTTTTAACTAAACAGTTAAATTTGCAACTTAAAAAAATGCGAACGTTGAATGAAAAAAATAAACTTCAAACAAAGTAGTTCAACCAAGTTGTAACATTTTTATAGAAAAAGAATGAATTCTCAATAAAAATGTAACATTTAATCTTTAAACTAATAAATATTTCGATTTCAAATAAAAAATGAAATAAAAAACAGGTAAGGTTGACAAAAATCAATTTTCAGAGAGAAACAAAATTATTTTCTACCAATAATGACATATTTTTAACATAATGCATGAAGTTTTAAACAAGTGATTTAAATTTTCAACTAAAAAAAATCAAGCTTCAAAAAGAATTAAACAGAAACATTTTTAGTCACAAAAAATTAACATTCAACTAAAAATTACTACGAATGTTCAACAAATTAGTTAAATTATCAACAAAAGAAAAGAGTTTTTAATAAAAATGATGTATTTTTAACAAACAATAATTATTAACAAAAAACCGAAATTTTAAAAAGTAGTTGAACTTTCAGTTAAGTAGTTTAATTTTCAACAAATAAATATTAATTATCAAAGAAATAGTTTTATTTTTAATCAAACAGTCGAATTCTTCTATAAAAAAGATTAACTTTAACAAAAAAAACTGAATACGTCAATTTTCAATTAAGAAAATTAATTAAAACGAAATTTGAAAAAAATAGTTATGATTGCAAGCAAATAGATAAATTTAAAAATAAACTAACAACTTAGCTAAAGTGATACTTAATAACTGTAGTTAAATTTTTAAATTAAAACATTGATAGTTACTAACGAAAAATGTAATAGTTGATATTTTAGTCAAATTCCACAAAAATATAAATTTTTAACAAAAAAGATTTATTTTCTATTAGTCAAGAATTGTGTTTGTTTGTGGATTGAATGCGTAAAAATGTTCTCCTGAAGATTATCTCTTTTATTTATAAATTTTATTATTTGGTTGAAAATTTAACAATTTTCTTGAAAAGACATCCTTTTTAATTAAAAATTCAACTCTTTTTTCGTAGAAAATGAACATTTTGTTTTAAATTCATATTTTGGTGTTGATAAGTCAATCGAAATATTTTTTGATGAAAATGCAACTTTTTTTTTGTTGAAAATTTGTCTGTTTGATTTAAAAATTCACCTGTTTTAGTAATTTAAAAAATTTTTTTTTAGAAAAAAATGCAGCTGTTTGGTTAACAATTGATTAATCTTGTTAAAATGTCCTGAATTTTGGCGAGCAATTCGACTATTTATCAGAAAATTAATTGACTGTCAATTCTTATTTTGGTTTTTCAAAGTGAACTAGAATCTCCTTTGGATAAAAATTTGAATATTTTTAACATTTTTTAAAACAATTTATCTGTTTTGGGAGAAATTTCATCTTTCTTGAATCAAAAGGCAACGCAGGTTAAAAATTTAAAAATTTTGTTGAAGTCATAGTTATTAGTTGAAAATTCTGATTTTTTATTAAAAATTTAACTATTTCGTAGAAAATTTACATTTTGTTTAAATCTCATATTTTGGTATTAAGAAGGCAACTGAAATATTTTCTGGATGAAAATTCAACTTTTTTGCGATTTAAAAAAAAATTAAATCTTTTAAAAAAAGGCAACTATTTACTTGTAAATTCTACTGTTTTATTAAAAATGAAACTTATTTCCAGTGGTAAAATTCATATTTTTTACAGAAAATTCAACTATTCTTTTAAAATTTATCTTTTTGATTTAAAAAGTCACCTGATTTGTATCAAAGTTTCGGTTTAATCTCTTTGTTAAAAAATAATCTTTTATAATTGATAATTTAACTACTTTGGTAAAAAGTTAAATTGCATTGGGGAAAATCTATTCTTTTTTTACGGTAGGTTATGTCTTTGGTTAAAAATTAAACTATTTAGTCGAAAAGCCTTGTTTCGTTTTCAATTAATTTTTTAACTAAAAATGAAAGTTAAAAATTCTTCTTTTTTTAGAAACAAAAAGTAATTTTCTCGCTTTGACATTTCATTTCCTTTGGTTAAAAATGGATCAGTTCCGTGGAAAAATAATTTTTCGCTGAAACTTCATATGTCGGTTTGAAAATTCATTTTTTATAGAGAAAATTCGTCTTTTGGCTTTCATCTTTTTTTTCATCTTTTTTTATTAAAATATAAATTAGGACATTTTTTTGTTTGGGATGTATCCTGTTGGGTTGACTATTTAATTTTTGTTTTGTTTAAACTTTTATGTTAATGCAAAGAGTAAAAAAGTGAATTTTTTCGTTTTGTTTGCTTATCTTCGTGAAAAAGATTTTTCTATGATCAGCATCGCTAGACTTTAGGTAGGGGGTTAGTCGAAAGCAAAAAAATTAAATTGTTGAGGTAATTATTAGAAGCGAATTAACTTAACAAACAAGCTCCGCTCAGCTGGAACCTCCACAGCCGAAAATCAATATTTTTTATATGGCATTTTTTCTGGCTAATTAGGGGCTAATTTTGGGCGGTAATGCCAATTTTTGGGCTCTTTTATTTTTCTCAAAAATAAAAATTTTGGGTGGTGGTGCTGAGTGCTCGAGCAGCGAGCACCTCCAGTATATAAAAACATTGAAATATAAAAATCCAATCCTGTCTGATTTTCGGGCTCTTAAAATATCAAAAAGCCAAATTCGAGAAAAAAAACCCTAACATTAATAACCAACCGAAACCGAATTAAAAAGAATGTCTGATTTTTATTGTGAATGTTTGACAAACAGTGCATTAAAATTTTTTAACGTTAATTATAAGCAATTAAATAAGAATTAAAATTTTTAATTTGTTAAAAAATAGGATACATACCAATTTCTAAGACACTAACTCTGTGCTTCACAAGGATTTTGTACAAATTTTATGAGTTTCTTTTGGGAAATTGATTTTTGCGCATTTCAAGAGCCCAAAATTAGCCCGAAATTCTGGTGTATTATGTTTTCTCAAAAAATTATTTTTGAAAATCGAGGGGTGGTTGCCAGCGTTAGGGGTTGATTTTAGGTAATTCATTTTTGCGTATTTGAAGAGCCCAAAATTAGTCCTAAATTCTGGTGTATTAGGTTTTCTCAAAAAATTATTTTTGAAAATTGAGGGGTGGTTGTCTGTGATAGGCGTTGATTTTGGGAAATTCATTTTTGTGTATTTAAAGAGCTCGAAAAAAGCCCCAAATTCTGGTATGGCTTGTTTTGTCAAAAAGTTATTTTTCAAAATCGAGGGTTCGTTGTCAGCGTTAGGGGTTGATTTTTGAAAATTTATTATTGTGTACTTGATGAGCCCGAAAATAGGCCAAAATTCTGGTATAGATTATTTTGTGAAAAAATTAATTTTAAAATTTGAGGGTTGGTTATTAATAATAGGGGTCGTTTTTTCAACTTTGGTTTTTTGATATTTTAAGAGGCCGCAAATAGCCCAAAAATCAGGTCGGATTGGATTATTAAATTTTCATGTTTTTATATACTGGAGGTGCTAGCTGATCGAGCACTCAGCACTTCCACCCAACATTTTGATTTTTGATCAAAATAAAAGAGCCCAAAAATCGGCATTAACGCCCAAAATTAGCCCATAATCAGTTCGAAATTATGCCATATAAAAAATCTTGATTTTCCGTTGTGAAGGTGCCAGCTGAACGGAGCTTAACAAACAGTGAACATTATAGATTTTTTGTTTGCAAACTAAATTTTTGCGATAAAGTTACTTGCTAACATCAAAAAAAAATTCTCTGAAAGAAATAGTTTTTTCTCTTAATTGCCATTAAATCCTGTCGACCGTGATCGTAAATGATGATTATCATGCGATTCTTTTTGTAGATTTTATAAACCAATTATATAAACTAAATAACTAAACTAACAGTATAAATAAACTATATGTAACCTATACACTAACTTAATTTTGCAAACAGGACAACGTGGATTTATATTTTAATACAAATAAATAAAAAACATTAAAAATACGACATTCGGAATTCAAACTATGTTAAACGCGGGAAAGAGCAAATGATGGCAACTAATTCATTTCAATCAGGAAGCTATCTGCCTTGACTAACTTTTTAATTTGTTAAGTAAAATGTTTATAACAATGGAAATTAGTAAAATTTAATCATTAGTCGTTAAAAGTATTATTTTTATAATGGAGTTAAGCACTTTTGGTCAATAAACAACTTTTTTCTGCCGTTGAGCTCCTCATGCATGCATTTGTTTATATGGTTTGTTTAAAACACAAGGATAAACAAAGATCATTGACGTTTTTCTTTATTTAATGCCGATAATTTCTAAAAAGAAACATTGAAATCAATTAGATAATATTCTCCAAAAGTCTCATTTTTCTAGACTATAATTTTTTCATTTAAAAAACCAGAAGAATACAAAAAATAGTTCATTTATAAACAAGAAATATTAGATTATAATTTCCATTATTAAACATCACTTGTGACATGATTTGAAAAAAAAAATAAACAGAACAACGATTTCTTTCAGTCATAAAATGTCCAAACTGTGCCATTGTTTATATAATTTGTTTATAAAATTATTGCGAAATATCGGATAATAAATTCTCATAATCAAGTATTATTTTTTCCACACGGAGAGACTTTTGATATCAATATTTGGTTTATTCTGTATCTATAATTAAAATAAAATGTAAGAATTTAGGGAT
>JAAAKG020133740.1:0-14074 GCA_010014905.2 Druon quercuslanigerum | reverse complement strand
AAAATAAAATTCTCGAAACTGCACAGTTCCCAAACCTGAAAATGCTCAGATAACAAAATTCACTAACAACAAAATTTCCGAATAATAAAGCTTCCGATCGATTCACAAACATTTTATAGATTTATAGCAATGTCATTAAAAGTTTTTAACAATAAAATGAAACCCCCTTTTACTTAAAATTGAACTATTGGATTTTTGTGATCCCTTAGATGTGCATTATCGTATATTAGAAAAGTGTAGTAAGAAGTAATATTGTATAGCTAAAGCTTTTCTGTGCTTTGTTGCTTAGAATACGTAGAATATCCAGATGGCACAGTTACCCCAACAGCGAATGCCAATCCGAATGCAAATGCAAATGTAAACGCGAATCCAGCACTACCTCCAACAGCTCATTCACCTGTGCAGAGGGCACCAGGAAGGATCGCTGATTATGACCCTCTTAGTGAAGCTAGGCCAAGTCCATATTCGGCTACTAGACAAGCTGCTACCACTGTCATTTATACCAGCGATAAGGGTGCAGGTACGTTTCATTTTTGCTTCTCACATCATTGCATTGCTCTCATCGTCCTCTGTTGTTTCCTGTTTCTGTTCCCGTTTTTGGTTTCAGCTTCTATTGGTTTATGCAGGGTATCGAGCGACCTTAAAAACCTGGAATCCTCCTTGAATTTATCACGAGAACGATGCATTTGATTTTTTTTATCCTTTGCTTATAAAACGCTTTTTTTAATTTGAAATCCGAAGAGTAATTTAAATCTTTTATTCTTTTAGTATTGCTTATAACGTTTTAGTATCTTAATATTTACAATGTCGTGAAGAATTTTAAAGTATACATTCTTTTTCATTTTCAACTTACAAATTATAAGAGTTATTGGTGGATAAATTTGATGTTATTTTAGTTTCAGAATTTGAATTTCCGAGGGGCTGATATCTCCACTTTTGAGTGTACATTTCAAACGGGTTTAAAGGATTTCATAAAGATATCAAATATTTCAAATGATTTCATAAGGGTTCACAAAGATTTAAAACATTTTATTAAGATTTCAAATTTATAAATATTTCACAAAGATTTCAGAAGGTTTTGAAAGTTTTCAATGAATTTAAAGATTTCAAACTATTTCAAAAATTTTAAACGGTTTCAAGACATCATATAGATTTCAAGTGTTTCAAAAAAAATCAGAAGATTTCAAAACATGTCACAAAAGCGTGTACATCAGATTTCAAAAAATTGCAAGGATTTCAAAGATTTCAGAGATCATAAAAGATTTCAGGGATTTCAAACATTTGACAAAGATTCAAATGAATTCATAAAGGCGTTGTATGTACATCAGATTTTAGATTATTAAAAACGAATTCAAAGAATTTCAGAAGATTTTTCACGTTTAAAAATATTACACAAGGATTCAAAAAAAAGTTAAGAAGGAGTCTGTATCAGATTACAATTTTTTTTTAAATATTGCAAAAGGTTTTTAAAAAGTTTCAAAAAGATTCTAAAAATATTAAAGATTTTACACATTGCAAAAGGTGTCACTAAAATTCAAAAGATTTCATAAAGGCCACGTACATCAAATTTTAAAGATTTCAAAATATTTCAAAGGACTTCACAAAGATTTCGGAAAGATTTCCAATATTTCAAATGATTTAGAAAGAATTTAGAAGAATTCACAAATATTTCATAAAGTTTTCAAAGATTTCACAAAACTTTCAAGAATTCCAAACATTCCACAAAAATTTTGTGCATCAGATTCCAAAGATTTGGAACGATTTTAAAAGGTTTGAGAGATTTAAAAATATTTCATAAAAATTCCAAGGATTTTAAAGATTTCCCAAAGATTTAAAAGATTTCTAAGTTCTGATGAAGACTTTCAGGATTTCAAAGATATCACGAAAATTCAATTTATCAGATTTCTAAGATTTCGAAAGATAGCAAACAGATTTCAAAACTTTTCAAAATATTTTAGAAGATTTCACCAAAATTTTAGAAATATTTCAAATATTTTAAAGGATTTAAAAATTTCTGAGGGAGGTTTCAAACAAATTATTTTGAAAGGTTACAAAAGATTTCAAAATAGCACAAAAAGATTGAGGAATATTTCAAGGAGTTTAAAGATTTCACAAAGGCGTGTACATCCGATTACAAAAGGCAGTAAATATTTCAAAAAGATTTTGTCGATTTCATTATTTCACAAAGGTTTCAAAGATTACAAAAGATTTCTAAAATCTCACAAAAATTTCAAGGTCAAATAAAGATTTCAAAGATATCAAAAAGATTCAGAAGAATTAATAAATGCATTATCCGTCAGGTTTTAAAGATTCCAAATTATTTCAAACCATTTATAAGGATTTCAAAGATTGCACAATGATTCAAACAGCAGTAACATCATATTTTAAAAGGGTTCACATATTTCAAAAGATTTTAAAAAGTGTTACGAAAATTCCAATGATTCTAAATTTTTCACAAAAATTTATCACAAATAAAAATATTTCACAAAGATGTCAAGGATTTTAAAGATTGCACAAAGATTCAAAAGATTTTATAAAGGCGTTGTACATCAGATGTAAAATATTTTTAAAGATTTCATAAAGATTACAAAGAATTTCACAAACATTTCAGAATGATGTTAAAGAATTCATAAGATTTTACAAAGATTTCAAAGGATTTCAGAAAGATTTCAAAGATTTCAAAATTTAAAATGATCTCAAAATTAGTTAAATAAAATTTGTTAATAACTTGCAAATTTTATTTTAATTTTCGGCATCAGTCGGGGTATAATGATTATTTCTAAAAATTTAATAATTTATTAATCATTTGTATTACTCAAGTAGTTAATAAAATACAACAGTACAGAAATTGTTAGCCAAAGACAAATGCAATTGCTATTTTTTACATCCCTAGCAAACGGCTTTTTTACTTATTTAATTTATAAAAAAGGAAATTTAAAAAAGCTTGATTTATTCACCTGTAAATCCTGTAAAAGATCTTGGATTTTGTTCGTAAGAATCGCCATTCCTTAGTTTAACATTTTAATATCTTTCGAAATTTTTACTTTGTTTTGAAGCAATATTTGAACTAAGATGTCTAATATGTATTCCTAATATTCTGAGAGGATTGTACTGACCATAAAAAATCATTATTAAAATTATAGGAACATGTTGATCAAGACTTGAACCTTCAAGCCTAATAATCAGCAGGCTCGGTCTCAACACATTCCGGACATTTTTTACATTTTTAATATTTGCATCTTCTGATAATCTTAATTTTATTTTTTAATGAGTTTTTTTGTCCGTTTTTCAGTGACGAATCCACCTGTTCGAAAAATTGGATCCGTAGCAGATATCGATCCTGTAAATGATTATTATGGTTCTTTGACGCCTGCCATGAACAACAACCACGTTTCTCAAAACCAAGCACCTCCACCAGCCGCAAACACTGGGGTAAGTTACTTTCCTTTTCTCCTTTATTAGTTTTAATAGCTCATGCGAAAAATTATTTTTAAGGCAGACTTCACACTCTTTCCCCTAATCCAATATTTTCCCCATTTCATCAAAATTCGTCTTTTGTCCTCTGTTTTCAGTAAAATTTTCTTTTTTCTCATTTTTCACTTAAATGCGTTTTAAATTAATAAACACCAATAAAAAACTCCAACTATTTGTGATTGAAAGTTAATTAATTTTAATTCGAAATTTTACTGTTTTGTTAAAAATTTAATTACTTTGTTGAAAATTCAACTATTTTGTTAAAAATTCACCTTTTTTGGTCAAAAATTCAACTAATTGGTTGAAAGTTGAACCACTTCGTTTAAAAATTAATTTTTGTTGTTGTAGATTGAACTATTTTGTTAAACATTATTTTTTTATTGAAAATTAATATGTTTAACTTAAAATAGAACTATTCCATTTTTGGTTTAAATATTTTAGTTTTTAGTTGATAGTCTACTACTTAGTTGGGAATTGACCTGCTTTATTAAAAGTCATTCTATTAATCGAAGATTCATCTCTCTGTATGAAAATCCTTTTTTTTGTAAATTAGTTTTTTGAACTTTTAATATAAATATTCCATTTTTGATTGAAAATTGAATTGAGAATTCAACTATCATGTTGAAAAATTAACTTTTCGATAGAAAATTCATGTTTTTGGATTAAAACTTGAAGTGCTGTGTAGAGAATTCGCCTTTTCGGCTTAAAAATTTAATTTATTTGTTGAAAATGTAACTATTTTCTTAAAAAGTTATCTTTTTGGTGATCCACTCAATTGTTTTATAAAAAAATTCGATTCTTTGAATGGATAATTCGTCCTTTTAGATTGAAAATTCATATTTTTTGGTACAGAAGTACATGGATCAAAATTGATCTTTTTTGTTGAAAATTCAACTGGTTTGTGGAAAAATCGTCTTTTTGCCTTAAAGATTCAACTGTGTTATTAAAAATTTATCTTTTTTGGTTCCAAGCGCTATTAGATTCGCAGAACATTAACTTTTTGGTTAAAAATTCATATTTACTCATTGAAATTTCATTTGTTTTTGAGAGAATTCGAGTTTTGGGCTTGCAAATTAATTCCTGGGTTGAAATTTCATATTTTCCAGAGAAAAAATCCAAGTATTTCGTAGAAAATTTGTTTTTCGAGTTGAACATTCAACTCTTTTGTTCCCAAATTTATTTATTTAACTATTTAGTTAAAAATGAACTTTTTTTATACAAAAATTCACATTTTACGGGTTTTCTACAAATCAGTTTAATGTTTTAACCCAAAAATATGACTATCCAACAAAAAAGTTCATTTTAAAGCGCATAGTTGAATTTTCAACCAAATAATGAATTTTCGATGAAAATAGACGAGTTTTTAACTAAAATTATGAATCTTTGACCAAAAAAGTTACTTTTTAACAAAATAGTTCTAATTTTAAAGAAGTAGGTAAACTTTTAAACAAAAAACAGGAATTCTTAATGAAAAATTTAATAGTTGATATTTCAGTCAAAAACAATTTTTATTTTAAATACAAAACAGTTAAATTATTCCAAAAAGACTAATTTTTAACAAAATAGTTGAACCCTCGAATATAAAGATGGTTTTTTATCCGAGAAAATTATATTTCTGCCAAAAAGACGAGTTTTCAAAAAAATTGTTACATTTTCAGCCAAACATGTGAATTTTTAACAAACTAGTCTAATTTTGAAACAAGTAGTTGAATTTTTTACTAATAAGATGAAAATTACCGACGAAAAATATAATAATTGATGTTAAAACTAAAATATATTTTAATCATAAATCAAAAAGAGTTGATTTCATAAAAAAAGAAACATTTTGAACAATATCATTGAATCCTCAACCAAAAAATATTTTTATTTGAAATTTAAATGAAATAATCCCAATTTTTATAAAAAAGACGAAATTTGAAAAAAGTTTGTCGGGCAGAATTATTTTTAATACAAAATAGAAATTTCGAATAACATTTTTTTTGTTTATTAACTTTACATTTTACATTTAATTGCATTTTTTAAAATAACATTTATTTTGTTAGATTTTTCCAGAAAATTCGAGATGTTTTTCGAAAATTTCACGTATGTAGAAAAAGTATCTATTTTTAAATGATTTCAACTTTTCCTAAACTTTTGAAAAAGTTCTTCAAAATGAAAAAATGGCCTTAAAATCTTTCAGATTCTTTTTTGATAATTTTGGTAATATTTTCCAAATATTCGAAATTTTCAAAAATTTCTTGTCTTGAAATAAAATTTCATTAAACACTTCCCAGCAATCTTAAGAAAAGTTTTTCATTCTCATGATAACTTTTTAAAGTTTTTTTTTTGCTGTTTTAAATCTCTAAACATCTACATTTTGTTTTAAATTTGTTAATATCTTTTTGTTTAGAATAATTTGTTTGCCCTCAATACTTCTTAATAACTCTTAAACCTATTCAAATTTTTTCTAAAATTTTGTAATGTTACAGAAATCCAAAAAAATGATTTGCTATCTTCTACATTGTTTTCCGAAATTTTAGGAAATCGTTTGAAGTGTTTAAAAATATTTTCTTTAAATTATTTGTTCAAAATAAAAAATCAAGTTACATTTTTTCTGGAATCATAACAAACAAATTTAATCATCTAAAAACCTTTCAAACTTCTCAAAAAGTTTCAAAATTTTATTTCGACATCGGTATATTATAAGTTTTGCTTTCCATAATTTAATTTTTCTCATATCTTTGAAAGTGTGAAAAAGTTGGCAAAATTGTAGTGAGACAGCAAAATCTCAAGAACAGAATTATTTTCCAATATAAAAAAATTACAATTTATGTGTTCTCTTTTGAAAATAAAGTTTTAGAATTAAAGTTTGTCATTTGGAAATTGCAATTTGCAAAATTTCAAAAAACCAAAATAACAAATTGAAAAAATGTAGTTCCCATAAATTTATTACAGAGGATATAGTTTCTAATAACAAAATGACCCAGTTTTCCCTTTTTTGAGCTCCTTTTGCGCTGGGATCCCTGTAATTTGATCTTTAGGCATGCATTTTTCAAATCAATTGAAAAAAGTTTCTTTAATCTTTTTTTAGCAGCGTGTCTACCGAGCGATGTACGATTACGAGGCTCAGGACGTTGACGAGGTAAGTTTCAGCGACGGAGATCTGATAATTAATTGCACAGCAATCGACGAAGGATGGATGACTGGAGTGGTACAACGTACAGGTCGTCATGGAATGTTGCCAGCAAATTACGTTGAACCTGCACAAATCTGAGTTTTTCCTGGTCCTCCACACTGAAGTATTCGCTACTTCATCTTCCATCTTAGTAACAAAACTTTTTAAAATACAGTATAAGACCCGCAGGAACGAGATCTATGTTATAAAAATTAGTACTTTGACAGTACTTTCTCATTTCTGCGAATGTGCGTGAAGAGTGAGAACGTATAGGTAAAGAATACTCTTGAAGATCAACGAAATATCCTTTATGATCGTTCTCTCAAACCAGCTCTCGCTGAAATCGATAGCGTTGAGCTGGAATATATTTTATACAAAATATTTTTGCATCTGGATCACTTTCTGCAAATATTTTCCTTGCAGTTTCGAGATTTCTAGGCTAGTAACGTTTAGGATGAAAATACGGTATACAAGTTCTGGGTTCGAGTACACGTCCAACAATTCTCTGCATTTAAACAAGTTTGGGACCAAACTCAATACTTGCTACTTGGAAAAGTACGAGGTTGCTCTTCTTTTTTTTTTTGTAGAAAATTACCCATTGCGCTTGGGTATATTCTGCGTTCGAGAGGAAGAAAAGAACTATATTTTTATATCATTCCAACTGTTTTTTTGTACCCTGGAGTGTCTTTTCTGTAAGGAATACGCGAACAAACTGAATGGCTTTCTTAATGTTCTTTCTTTTATCCCTCCGCTAACGAGTATTCAATTGTAATTCAGTGCCTGAAAAGGAAATTCTACCTTATTAAACTAAGTCTGATAAAGTATAAATTGTAGGTTTCTAAGCATGTTCTGGCATTAAGCAATTGGAAATTTAACGAAGTTCAGGTTAAAATGTGCCTTATATTCTATTAATTAAATAAGCTTTTGACTCGATATTTACAACATTAGAAATTGTGCAGCATAGCCGAATTCGGAATATCTTATCTCTGAAATTCGACAGTCTCAGTATGAAATCTTGCTGTTAAAATTGGAAGGTATTGAAGGACAATCACGTTAGCTTCGATAAAATGAAGATTCTCTAAAATCATCGCGAATGCTTGCCTTAGCTCACAATTTGAAGAAAAAAGGGGCAGTTCATGACTTGTTCTGAGCCGGCGTCAGGACGAGTCGTGGATCGCTGGAAACAAACTATAATGTAAAATGGAGGAGTTTAACACTCACCAGAGTACGCGATCTGTCCAGGTCCGAGTTCTGCGAAAATTCAAATTTAATATATGGAAAACAGCTTTTTTTATACAAGTTATTAATTAAAGTTTATAGTTCATTTGTAAAATAAATTCAAAGAGTAAGTCATTCAGTTTAAAGATAAAAAATTGTCTTTTATTAAAATTCATAGTACATGTTCTTATAACATACTTTATTTTGTTACCAAATAGTAGAATTTTCAACTGATAAAGATGAATTTTGAACCAAAAATGAAACAGTTTTTAAATAAGAAGATTAAGTCTCCACTAGAAAAGCAAATTTTCAATAAAATACATAAATTTTCTACTAAATATTTAAAGTTCTAATTAAAAAAGGTAAATTATCTGATAAAAGGGAACGAATTTTTAAAAAAATTGTTCATTGAAAAGAAAAAAAAAATGAACAAAAATGAAGTACTGAAATTTTTATGTAAAAAAATTGAATTTTTAACAACATGGTTCACTTTGCAGTAGAAGAAGTGAATTTTCAACCAAAAAAGAAAATTGTTTCAAGAAAAAATAAAATCGTTTAATCGTATGTTAAAAAAATTAATATTGAACAAAAAAAGCCAATTTTTCAATAAAATAGTTGAATTTTTAGCCATAGCGTTGAATTTTTAACAAACATAATTAATCTTTAACAAAAAAAACTCTTTTCAGCAATATAGAATTACTATGAATGAAAAAAGATGAATTTTCAACGAAAAATTGAATAGTTGATATTCCTACCTAAAAATATTTTAATATTAAATCAAATACACTTGAATTTAAAAAAAGGCAAATTTAAAATCAATAAAATAGTTAAATTTTTATCGAAAGAAATTAACTTTACAAACAAAAAACATTTTAGCGAAAAATAAAATAGTTCAGTTTTTATTCAAAAACATAAATAAAAAATATATATTTAAACAAAACAAGAAGATTAATTTTCTACCTAATCTCCGAATTTTCAACTAAAAAATTTAATTGTAACCAAAAATATATATTTTTAAGAAAGAAGTTAAATTTTGAAGAAAATATGGAATTTTTAATCAAAGCAAATGACTTTGCATACAAGAAGAATAATTTTCTAGAAAAAAAGGTTAATTTTCAAACACATAGTTGAATTTTCAACTAGAAAAATCAATTTTCGAGAAAAGAAAAACGAATTTTGAAATAATGAATTGAATTTTCAACCGAAAAATGATCTTCTACCAAAAACATTAATTTTTAAGCACCAAGATTAATTCTTAACAATGAGAGACGAACTTTCAATAAAATAAATTATTTTTATCTAAATGGTTGATTTTTACATTAAAAGAGGCGAATTTTTAACAAAAAATGGACAAGTTAGATGTTCAGTTAATCAATTTTAAATGAAATAAATAATATGTTTCACCATTTCTGTAGAAAATTAATATTCTCAGATTAAAAATTGAATTATTGTGTTGAGTTTTTTGTCTTAAAAATTTAATTTATTTGTTGAAAGTTTACCTATTTTGTTAAAAAGTCAGTTTTTTATTGTCAAATATTCGGGTTTTTTAAAAATAAGTGATTCGTCATTTTTCATTGTAAATACATATTTTTCGGTAGAGAATTTTATTGTTAAAAATTGATCTTTTTTGTTGAAAATTCAACTCTTTTTTGGAAAATTCGGCTTTTTAGGCTTAAAATTCAACTGTTTTATTGAAACTTTGTCTTTTGGGTTCAAAATTCTATTAGATTCATAGAAAAGTCAACTATTTGGTTGAAAATTCGTATTTGCCGGTTGAAATTTTAATGTTATTGTACAGAACTCGAGTTTTTAGCTTAAGAATTCAATTAATTTTTTTTAATTTTAACTATTTTGTTGGATGGTTGACCGTTTTGTAGAAAAATCGTCCTTCTGGCTATAAAATTGAACAATTTGGTAGAAAATTCCACTATTTGGTTGAAAATTAACTCTTACGTTAAACATTTTAGTATTTAGTAGAAAATTTGTTTTTTGGGGTTGAAGATTCAACTGTTTGGTTAAAAATGAACTTTGTTGTTAAAAAATTCATATTTAGGGTTATCCGACAAACTAATTTAATTTTTTGACCAAAAATATGAATTTTAAATAAAACTTTAACTTTAAATCAAATAATTTAATTTTGAACTATATACATAAAATTTTCTACTAACAATATTAATTTTTTTACCGAAAAAGACGAATTTTTAACTTAAATTATGAATCTTCAACCAAAAAATTACTTTTTATTAAAGTTGTTCAACTTTTAAACGAGTAGATGAATTTTCAAACAAAAAATGGAAATTCTCAAAGAAAAATTTAATAGTTCATATTTCAATCTAAAAATATTATCATTTTGAATAAAAAACAGTTGAATTTGTCCAAAAAATACCATTTTTTAACAAAATAGTTGTATCCTCAACCAAAAAGATGAATTTTTATCCAAGAAGATTACTTTTCTACGAAAAAGAAGAGTTTTCAACAAAAAAGTTACATTTTCAGTCAAAGAGGTATATAATAAATGATATATATTTTAATTTATCAAATACAAGATCAGTTTTTGACAAAAAAGAAAAGCTGCAAAAAATAGAAAAGTTTTAAACGTTCTTTCAGGAAACAATAATGTTTTGTGAAATTCGGAACTATACCAAAAAAACTGACCCTACTTAAAATATTACATTTTTTCTTTTCAAACTGAATAACTGACACTGTGACTTTATTTTACGAATGAAATATAAACTTGTATTAATAATTTGTATAAAAAGAGTTATTTTTCATAAATTAACTTTGAATTTTCTCATTGTAAAAGAGTGTGTCGACTACTGTGACGATATAAGCAATTTACTGACTAGTTAAGTACTGTAATAAATAAATAAAGAAATAAATAAAGAAATATGCGCCTGCGCCCTTACCCGATACGTAGTAGTGGTACCGAAAGAAATGTGCAAGATTCCTTCCAAAGTTGAAGCGCCTGACATAATATTGTTGATACTTCAATTCTAGCACGTACTCTTTGTTTCTTAATTACTAAGTAGGAGAGTTTTTGGCGCATGTTTAAAATGCGCCGATGTTAAGCGATCTTTTTTGATCGTTGTCAGATTTGAATGTATTTTATAGGTGTTTTTATCTTTGACGAGCGAGAATAAGTTAGTCCTTTTGAGGGGACACTTTCCACTTCACTAATTACTAACTGCAAGAGTGCATTTTTTTTATTAATAAGAAGAAGCAATGTTGCATTGAAAATTGTACTACGATCATTCCTCGGGAAGGAAGCATTTGTCCGAATAGGAGACCTTACGCTTAGCCGAATTAATACGTGCACTTCCGAGGTTGAAATATTTAAAGGCAACGTCATTCAACTTCAGGATAACAGAGATATCATATTTTTTGAAGCATGTTACTGAGCAGTTTTGTAATTAATTGGACGCTGATATGGTTTACGATTGTAATTGGAAAATACAGAAGTATATGTTAGCGTTGTGTTTAGAAGATAATATTATATTATGATGTAAATTCATAATTAATAAATACGTATGTTATCTAGTGTTCTGTGTCGTCAATTATTCTCCTTATTTTTTTAAAATAGATTTTAAGGATCGCTGACAGAAATTTTCAAATTTATTATTCTTGATTCTTTATTAATTAAATTTTTTTTTAGTTTTAAACTCAGCATAGGTTACCTTAAATTTACTGAGAATGCAAACACACATTTTTCCTTAATCTAATGTTAAAAATAACAAATGTACAGGCGAATGTATCAAAAGATTAATTTTATTAAAAGTTTATATTTCCGGGTGGAAAATTCGTTTTTTTCTCTTTAAAATGTACTAATTTAATAGAAAATTGTTTTTTTTTAATTTTAAATTCCTTTCTTTTTAATTAAAATTTATATTAATTTTTGGTTCAAATTGATCCTCTCAAGTTCAAAAATTTAACAAATCAGTGCAAGGTTTATGTAATTCGTTGAAAATTCGCCGTTTTCAGCAGAAAATTAATCTTCTTGATTGAAAAATGAACTTCATTTTTAAAAATTCAACTTTTTGTGTGACGATTCATAATTTAGGTTGAGAGTTATGACTAGCTAAAAATTCGGTATTTTTGTTAAAAATTAATTTTTTTGAATGAAAGATCAAAATTGATCTTTTTAGGTTTATAAATTCAAATACTTGCTTAAAAGTTTATGTAATATGCTGAAAATTCGCCTTTTTGGTAGAAAATTAATATTCTTGGTTGAAAATTCAACTTAGGTTAAAAATATATTTTGTTGAACATTCGTCTTTTTATAGAAAATTAATTTTCTTCGATGAAAATTTAATTATTTTGTTGAAAATTTAACTCTTTAAAAATCCGTCTCTTTGCTTTTATTTGGTATAAATTTAATCTTTTCTGGATAAAAATGTAACTGTTCGGTTGAAAATTCATATGTTTTTTTTAAGATTTAGCTACATATTTAATTGAGAATTCGTCCTTTTTGGTTAAATTCAACGCTTCTTACTTTAAAATTATAATCTTTCTTGATTGAAGCATCAGCTATTACGTTTTTCGTTGAAAATTTAATAATCCAGTTGAATGTGAATTTTTAAAAAAAATTTTTTGATACATCATTTTAGTTAAAAAAAACCTTTTTATGTTCCAAATTTAAATACTTGGTTAAAAAAAATGTCTGGTTGGAAATTATTTATTTTAACTAAAAATTAAACTATTCCATGTTTTGTTGAATTAATATATTCTTCAGCTGAAACTCATCTGTTTCGATGAAAATTCCTCTATAATGATTAAAAATTCGCCTTTTATGTTAAAACATTAATCTTTTTGGTGATTAATTCATCCTTTTAGTTGAAAATTCAACTTTTATGGTTAAAGTTACAATTAAACTATATCATTTTTTGGTCAAAAATTGAACTTTTTTAATAGACATTTAATCTTCTTGGTTAAAGATTAAACTCTTTCGTTAAAAATTTAAAGTATTTTAAGTGTCTGGTGAATGGACCTATTAATCGTCTTGGTGGAAATTCTTAAAAAAATTAAAATATTTGGTTACAAATGTATTTTTTTTGTTAAAATTAATCTTCTTCGTTCAAAATATATACTTTTGTTTAAAAAGTCATTTCTTTAGTTTAAAGCCAGTCTTTTATAATGAAAACTTCATTTTTTAAATTGACAATTTAAATATAACTTTTATTGTTGAAAATTAATATTTTTTTATATAAATTTAATCTTCTTGATTTAAAATTAAAGTAATACGTTGAAAATTGTCCCATTTTTGTTTAAAAAATTGTTTTAGGTGGTAGAATATTATTTTCTTGATGACTGATTAATCGTTTGGATCGAAAATTTAACTATTAAGTTTAAAATTCCTTCAAATATTTAAATATTTGGTTAAAATAAAATGTATTTTGTTAGAAAGTAATCTTTTTCCTTAAAAACTCAACATTTTGGTAAAAAATTCATTTCTTTGGTTGAAAATTATATTACTTTAATATAATTTTGTATACATATTCTAATGCAATAACTATTTTTTTAAATTTATTTTTATACAACTTTAACAATTCTATTCTTGGTTGAAAATGTATAATTTTTAGTTAAACTTCCTTGTATTTTGTTGAAAAGTTGTATTCATTGGTAGAAAATTTATCTTTTTGGTTAAATATTTAATTGTTTGGTTGAAAATTGATCTTATTGTTGAAGATCTAGTTTAAAAATTTTTTAAATTTGGGTAAAAATTAATTTCCTTGCCTTAAAATTGAACTATTTTCAAGAAAATTCGTTTCTTTAGTTGCAAATTAATTTGTTTAACTGGAAAATATAAGTTCCATTTTTCCTTTAAAGTGTATGGTTTTAGAGGGAACTTAAATTATTTTATTAAAAATTCTTTTTTTTGTTTTGTTTAAAGATGTGTCACTTTAGTTAAAAAGTTATTTCTTAAACTGAAAACTTTAGTATCCATTTTTTGTTTGGTTTGAAAATTGATCTTTTTTATATAAATGTAATTTTCTTCGTTGACAATTAATCTGTCTTGCTTAAAATTTATTTTATTTGGTAAAAAATTAATTTCTTTACTGAAAACCTTATTCTATTTTAGTCTAAAAATGTATTGATTTGGGTTAAAATTTTAACTTTTATATTTTTTTTATTAAAAATGCATCATTTTTAGTTGAAAATTCGTATATTGTGTTGAAATTTTTTTTTTTTGATTTGAAAATTAATTTATTTTTTGTTGACTACATCTTCCAT
>JAAAKG020133739.1:11619-36916 GCA_010014905.2 Druon quercuslanigerum | reverse complement strand
TACGAGTCCTACTTATTCGCCAGCCTCACCTGCTTACGAGACAGACGACACTTAGAGAGAGTTTTAATTACAGCAACTTTAAGCACTCGCCGCCTCTCGCGCTAGTGTTGTAAAATATTTCCACGTTTTAAGAGAACCGGTTTTTCTAAGGATTAATTGTAAGACTATGTAAGTTATTATTCTATTACTTGAGAAAGAGCTTCGTTTCGCAAATAAACAAGTTTGGAAAATGTAGTCCTGGTGCCTTTTGTGAGAAAAGTTATTGAAACGAATGGAAACGAATTTATTTATTATGATTTAGGGGAAGTAGCCGGCTTCTTTCTTTGTATAGAGGGCAGAACCCTTTCTCTGAGTTTTATATGTGAATTATAATTATAACTATAAAATGACTGAATTTTTCCTGATATGTATATTTTTGACGATGGAAATGAAATAATTATGTGTACCGAATGGGAAATTAAGGATGGCATAGCAGAACAGACCAAGTGCCATTATTTGTAAAGAAAAAATAAACGTAATAAATTTCTTATTCCTTTGTGATCATTTATTTTCTTTTGCTTAATACTTGAGTGGAATGCGAGGAAAAACTATGTAATTTTATCGGATTAAATTTAATTTTCGAATAAAAAATTGAAATAGTGGAATGGTTTTTTAGTTTTAGTTCCCTGGCGAAATTGGACAGCAATATTTCAAATTTTATTGGAACATCAGCGTCCTCTCTTATTTGGGCGTATCGATTTTTGCCAGATTGTCTGTTCTGTTGTGCCGTGTTTTAATTCTTAATTGATTTTTATCGCAAGTTAATTAATTCCAAATTGAAAGATTTGAAAATTTAGCAATTTTTGTTCGCATTTCAAATTGTTTGTTCTTAAATGGTAACGTTGAAATTTGAAGGTTTTAAAATTCTACTATATTTAATTTAAACAATGTCAAACTTCTGGTTTGTGAATTCGTTTGAAGTTTCTTGAATTCTTTTCTTTTTAACTTGGGTTCTTTTGAGTTCTCTTAGTTTTTTAAAAATGCATTTGGGTTCTTTTGAATTTTCTTGGAATTGCTTAAATCCACTGTAATTATTTGGAATTCTTTCGTAATAACCTTTAATTCTTATGAATTTTCACACAATTTCTTAATTATTATCTTGTTTTTTTAATGTTCTTGGATTCTTTTGAATTCTTTTTGAAATCACCTTTTATTCGTACCTACGAGTTGCCTTGAACTCTCTTATATTCTTTTGAATTTTTGCGAATTTACTTGAATTCTTTCGAATTTTCTTGTATTCTCTAAAATTCTTTTGAATTCTCTTGAATTTTTTTTTCAATTCTTTCATGTCGTTTTAACTTCTCTTGTTGTTTTTTTAAATAATTTTCTCGGCCTTTAATTCATATAATATGTCTTGAATTTTTTTGGATTTATTTGTAAATCACTTATACTTTGTACTTATTGTCTTGAATTTTATTCAATTCTTTTGAGTTCTCTTGTTTTTTTATTCTCTTGGATTTTCTTAAATTCACTTAAATTATTTAAATTTTTTTTTATATTAAGTTTTAATTCTTATGAATTGCCTTGAAATCTTTTGATTAAATTCTTGTTGAAATCACATTTTAATCGTACGAGTTTTCTTGAATTCTTTTGAATTTTATTGTCTTCTCTAGAGTTCTTTTTAATTATCCTGGATTCACTTCAAAATTCTTTTGTATTCACCTTTAATTCATAACTCACTGTCTTTAATTCTTCGGATTCTTCCGAATTCCATTGAACTCTTCGAAGTTTCATTAATTTTTAAAACTTTTATCATTCTTTTAAATCCAATGAAATAGTTTTAAATCTTTTTTTTTTATTCTCTTGAATTCTTTTGAGTAATCCAGTTTTTTCTTCATTTTCTTGGCAAATCCTTTCGGGTTCTTTTGAATTCTCTTGGATTTGTTAAAATTCACTTGAATTATTTTTTCTAATCTCTCTGTTTTTTAAAATAATTTTTTCTGTTTCTTTTTAATTTTCCTAAATTCACTTCAACATTCTTTCATATTGACCTTTAATTCACATAAATTGTCTTGAAATCTCTCTATTTTAAAAATTTTCTTTAATTCCTTTTAATTTTCTTGGATATATTTGGAAATTACCTCTAACTCGTACTTATTGTTTTGAATTCTCGTAAATTCTTTTGAATTTTAGGATTTCTCGGATTCTTCCGAATTCCATTAAATTCTAAAACGTTTGGGATTCTTTTGAAATCTACGGAATATTTATTAAATCTTTTTTTAATGCGCTTGAATTTTTCTGAGTGCACCTGTTTTTTTTTTTTTTAATTTTCTTGGCTAATCCTTTTGGGTTCTTTTAAATTCTTTTGGATCTGCTTAAATTCATTTTAATTATTTGGAATTCTTTCGTATTAACCTTTAATTCTTAAAAATTGGTTTGAAATCTCTGAACTATTTTCTTTAATTTGGTTTCTTTTGAATTTTCTTGCATTCTCTAAAATTTTTTTCGGATTATTTTGAGTTGTCTTTTGTTCTGTTAGTTCTGTTAGGTTCCTTTGAACTCTCGTGAATTCGCTTGAATTCATTTAAATTCTTTCGTATTAGCTTTTACTTCTTATGGGTTGTCTTAAAATCTCTAATTATTTTTTTATTTTCTTAAATTCTGTGTAGTTTTCTTGGATTCTTTTAAATTCTTTTCGAAATCTCCTTTTACTCCTACGTTATTGTCTTAAATATTCTTAAATTCTTTTGATTTTTTGATAATTTACATGAATTTATTGGGTTCTTTCGAATTTACTTGAATTTTTCTAAATATACTTCATGTTTTTAAACTTGTTTGATTTTGAATCCAACCGCAAATTATTAAATCTTAGTTTTTTATTAATTCACTTGAATTCGTTTGAAGTTTCTCGCACTCTTTACAATTATTTTGAATTCTCTTTTGAGTTTTATTAGTTTTCTTTAATTCTATTGGATTTTTTGAGTTCTCTAGGGTTCGCTTAAATTCACTTGGATTCACTTGGATTATTTGAAATTCTTTCGTATTGAACTTTTATTCTTAACATCTCTTTTTTTAACTTTCTTGCATTCTTTTTAATTTTCTTAAATTCCTTTGAATTCTTTTGGAAATAAAAATTAAATCAACTCTTGTCTTGCATTCTTTTGCACTTTCGTAATTTACTTGAGTTTTTTAGATTTCTTTGGATCTCCGAATTCACTTGAATTTGTCTAAATTTGCTTCATTTTTTTTAACTCGTATAATTCTTTTGAATAAGGTGAAATAATTTTTAAATAGGTGTTTTGGAATTCTTTTATATTCTTTTCAATTTTTGTGAATTAACTTGAATTTTTTAATTCTTTGCCGTCTTCCGAATTTACTTACATTCTTTTAAATTTACTTAATTTGTTTTTAACTTGTAGGATTCTTTCAATCCAGTTGAATATTTGTTAAACCTGTGGTTTTTTTAACTCACTGGAATTTATTAGAACTTGCTTCAATCTTTTTTTTAGTTTGTTTTTTATATTCTTTTAAATTCTTAAATTTAGGTGTATACAACAATTAATTCATTTTCAATTGAAGCTTACAAAATTCAACAATTTTAAATTTGATAAAATGTTTGATGGTCTAATTCTTCAAAAAATGGGAAAAATTCACTCATTTGAAAATGCAAAAAATACACGAATGAATTTTTAATGATTCAAATCTTTGCAATATCGAATTTAAATTGCGTAGCTCTCTTCAGAAAAAAATTTCCAATAAAAAATGTAAATCAAGTAAAAACTGTTAAGTAGGAAATAAGCAATACTAAAAATTCTGAATACGTTTCAATTCGTTTCCAAAATTTTCCTTGCTTGGTCGTTTATTAATTTCTTTTCCACAATGTATTTAATATTAAGTTATGTTTTCAGGAATTATAGTGAAGTTTCGGATTATATGTGTAAAAATGCGTGTAATTTTTTTTTTGCAAAGAAGTAAAGAAGCCTTTTGTAGGTCTTCGTTCGCTCCCGCAGACTTTATCCAACTCGGTTCAATAGTCTCAGGTTACAAACACGAATCGGGGAGAACCGGTCTGTGTTGATACTTTCTGGACATCTAGCAAAACTAAAACTAAAAGGGAGAAGTCTTTGAAGGATCATGAATCGAGAAAGAATACCGCTGCTATTCAAAGAAGTCAAATCGGGACTTTCAGTTACTTTTGCAACTCTCTGTATTATTGATATCTTCGGTGTCTTCCCGATTATTGCCCTCCCAAGAGCCATCGTACAGTGTGGTGAGTTTTATTAATTTATTATACAACCAGTCTGACTTATAGTATTGAGTGGCAACAATTTGTACTATTTAAAATATTTCGCAAAGATTTCAGAATTATTTGACAATGATTTCAAAAATATCACAAAGTTTTCAAATATTTTGCAGAGATTTTGGAGAGATTTAAAAGATTTTAGAAAAACTTCAATGATTTCACAAAGATTTCAATAATTTAGAAAATATTGCCCAATATTTAAAAAATGTTTTTAATATTTCGCAGATTTCTGAAGACTTCAGAAAGATTTTACAAAAATTTCAACGATTTATCAAAGATTTTAAATAGATTAAAAAGATTTCATACAGACTTTAATTATTTCATACGAATTACTGATGTACTTCAAAGATTGCACAGTGATTTCAATGGTTTCACAGCGATTTGAATAATTTCACAAATATTACCAAATATTTCAATAATATTTCAAATACTTCCCTAAATACATCAATGATTTCCCAAAGATATCAAGGATTTCAATCATTCCACAAATATTACCAGATATTTCAAAAATATTTTCCAAATTTCATAGATTTCTTCGCAAACATTTCCAAATATATCAAAGGTTTTGCCTAGATTTAAAAGATTTTACAAAGGCATAAATGGTTCCCCGAATATTTCACAAAGATTTCAATAATTTTACAAATTATACCAAATATTTCGTAAAGATTTTAGAAAAATTTCACTAGTATTAAAATGGTTTCCCAAATTTTAGAAAAAGGTCACAAAGACTTCAATGATTTTTCAAATATTTCAATCATTTTTACAAATATTACTAAATATTTAATCAATATTTCGAATATTTTGAAAAGATTCCACAAAGATTTCGGACAAATTTAAAAGATTTCACAAAGGCATAAATGATTTCAGAAAGATTTAAAAAATTTCACAAAACTTAAAAACTATTTTGAAGATTTCAATGATTTGCCAAAAATTTAAGATATTTCGGAAAGATGTGAAGAATCTGACAAGAATTATAAAATATTTCACAAAAATTTCAAATATTACGCTGAGATTTTAAATAGATTTAAAAGATTTTACAAAGACTTCAATGATCTTGCAAAGATTTCAACAAATTCAAAAATACATACGAAATGCATAAAAAATATTTTTAAAGGATTTCACAAATATTTTTCTGGTAGATATACAAGGTTTCAATGATTTTACAAACATTTCACAAAGATTTTAATCGTTTTTACAAATATTACCAAATATTTCGCGAAGATTTCACACAGATTTCAGAAAGACTTTAATAATTTCATAAATGTTTAAAAAATATTTCAATGATTTAAGCAATTTCACAAATATCAAATATTTAAGAAATATTTGTAATATTGTCGAAAGATTTAAATGATCTTCTAAAGATTTCACAAAGATTTAAATGATTTCCCAAAGATTTCAACAATTAAAAAAATATAGCAGATATTTCAAAAATATTCTGAATATATTATAAAGTTTTGAATGATTTTCCAAATATTTCAAAAATGTAATGATTTCGGATAGATCTAAACGATTTTACAAAGATTTGAATGATTTCGCAATGAGTTCAGTAACTTCTTAAACATCACAAAATATTTCAATAATATTTCCCAAAGATTTCACAAAGGTTTTAAATATTTCTCTAAGATTTCTGATTTACAAGATTTCAATGATTTCACAAAGATTTTAATTATTTTTGCAAAATTAACAAATATTTCGCGAAAATTTTTCACAGATTTCTGATAGATTAAAAATATTTCACAACGACATAAATGATTTCCCAATAATTTCGCAAATGCTTAAAAATATTTCGAAGATTTCAAACAGATTTCACAAAGATTTCAATAATTGCCCAAGGATATAAAATATTTAAGATATTTTGCAAAAATTTCGGATAGTTAAAAAAAAATGCAATGATTTTCCAAATATTAAAACTATTACAAAAATATAACAGATATTACAGAAATATTCTACATATTTTATAAAGATTTAAAATATTTCAAAGAGAATTCGGATAGATTTAAAAGATTTTCCAAAGACTTTAATGAATTCTCAAAGATTTTAACAATTTCACAAATATTTCCAAATATTTCAAACATTTGACAAACATTTTAGTGATTTCTTAAAAATTCTACAAGAATTTCAAATATTTCACAAAGATTTGGAAGATTTTCAAAAGTTTTCAAATATTTGCTGAAGATTTCGAATAAAAAAATACGATTTTAATAAACAATCATTTTTTTCTTCAAACATTTGATAAGATCAAGTTGTAATCGATCTTGTGATGCATTTTTTGTTCTAATTAGAGTCGAGTTACTTGGTATTTATTTCTGAAGATATTATGTATCACGTCAAACTCGTTGCGAGACTTTTGATAGCTTGATTTGATTGATACATTTAAAAATTATTATTTCTTTTTTATATTTACATAATATTGTCCTGTTAATAAACACCCCCGCAATTAGAAAACAAAATAATTTTTAAGGAAGAAATTTGAAACAAAATTGAATTATATTTTCGAGAATTGCTTTAAATTAAAAAGAGTTAAAAATATTATTTTCCATGCAGAAAATTGGAAGGTGCAAAAATTATTTATTCACCAAATTTGATTTTTAATCGCTTTTTAATCAAATTTTAAAAATTACACGATTTTAATTAACAATAATATTCTTATTAACATTACCTCGAACTTTACTGAAATCAATTAAGTTTTTTCCAATTCATTTCAATTCTTTTGAAGTTATCTGGAATTCTTTAAAATGTAGCTGGAATTAATATAAATGCAATCGAATTATTTTAAATGCAGGAAAACAGTAACATTATTAATGCAGCCCTAATAACAATAAATTGTAAATGTATAGGTTTGATATTGTTTTATTTTATTTATGAACTTTTGTTTTGTAATATTATTTATAATAATAATTAATATTTATAATATGCATATCTAATGGACTTTAAGATAAACATTAGATTGGTCCGAATGAAACGAATTTTTGATTTTTTAAGATCTCTCGAACTCGTTTTGTATTATTTGGTGAAAAAATGTGGAAATTTTAAAAGCTTTTTAAAACAATTTAAAAATATCTTCCGAATTTTATGAAATAAAAATGGAAATTTTGAGGGAAAATTATAAAAAAAAAGTCAAGCAAAAGTCTTTGAAAAAGCACATTGAACTCCACTGAATTCAAAATTAGTTTTACTCTGGAATTAATTTTTAATAAACTTTATAGGTTTGTACGGTATACCTCTAGTGCTTGTGGTTTTTGGACTTCAGATTTACACTGCTGCTCTACTTGGAGAATCATGGATTATCGCTACAGCTCTAGATCCTCATATTTCACGAAAAAACCGGTAAGTTTAGAAAAAATAAAGTTTCGTAAAAAATTCTACTAGAATTCACAGGGTGTCTACCCTTTCTGGAAAATCTGGAATTGACAGGGAATTTTTTCGAGAGCGTGCTTAATTTTTTTGTGAATTGCAATATAAAATTTTATAACAATGATTCTTAATTTTTAAAAGTAGCTTTATATTACTGGATTTAACTATTGTGTTGACAATTTTTTTTTATTTATTTATTTTTTAACTTTGCCTATTCCAGTTGAAGATTCAGAATTTTAGTTAAAAATTTATCACTTATGTTGAAAACTTGTTTTTATTTGTGCAGTAAAAATTAATTTTCTTATCTGCAAATTCAGCTATTTAGTTCCAAAATTATTACCTATTTCAGTTGAATATTCATATTTTAGTTTAGAATTAATCACTTTTGTTTCAAAATGTAACTATTGTGTTTAATTATTGTAGTTTTTTCTTCTCTTTGAAAATTATAATTTTTTTAAACTGAAAATCTAACTATTCCAACTGAATATTCCATTATTTTAGTTTCATTCAAAATTCATGTGTTTTTTTGAAAAATCGTCTTTTTGGTAAAAAATTAAATTTTTTGCTAGAAAATTAATCTTTTTGTTTTAAAAATAACCTGTCTATTCAAAAATTCTTTTTTCAGTAAAAATTAAGGTATTCGTGTTAAAAATTCATCATTTTAGTTGAAAAATCATCTTTTCGGTCGAAAATAAAAGTATTTGGTTGAAAGTTAACCGCTTTTGTTAAAAATTCATCTTTTTGGTTTAGAATGAATTTATTAAAGGTAAAGATTCAGCATTTTAATTGAAAATTTATCACTTTGTTCGAACGTTTGTTTTTTTTTTTTTAATTTGGAAATTATTTAAATGAAAATTTATCAATGACATTTGTTATTAAAAATTGATATTTTTAGCTAAAATTTGAAAACTACTTGGTTGAAGATTGGTCTTCTTGTTTATAAATGAATTTTTTTGATTGAAAATTCATCAGTTTCGTTCAAAATTAATTTTTTTAACTGAGAATTAAACTACAGAATTTTTCGGTTAAAAATTGATCTTTGTTAGTTAAAAAATCCATTCTTTGGTTGAAAATTTGTCTGTTTTAATTTAACATTCAACTATTTCGTTAAAAATTAATGTATTTGATTAAAAAAATTCTGTTTGTTAGTAGAAAATTATTATTCTTCTTCGAAAATTAATATGCTTGTTTAAAAATGTATCTTTTTGGTTCAAAATTTAAGTATTCCAGTTAAATATCCATCATTTCTGTTGAAGATTTATAAATTTAAGTATCGGTTGAGAATTTGTATTTTTTAGTCGAAAATTAATGTTTTTTGCTGAAAAATCGTCTATTTTTGGTAGAAACTTAACCTTCTTGTTCAACAAATTCATCTTTTTGGTTAAAAATTCATCCATTCCAATTTGAAGATTTTAAATTTCAGTTGAATATCCATTACTTGGTTGAAAGCGAAACTCTTCTCTTAGAAGTGTATCTTTTTGTTTAAAAACTTATTCATTCCAGTTAAAAATTCATAATTTTTGTTGCAAATGTTTTTTTATTCAGAAAATTAATTTTTTTAACTGAAAATTGGACTATTTCATTTATGGGTAAAAACTTATATTTTTTGTTCAAAATACAACTATTTGTTTGAAAAATTGATTTTTTTTCAAATTCAATTGTTTCGCTAAGTCATGCATTTTGTTGAAAACTCGTCTTTTTGGTAGAAAATTAATTTTTTCTGTTGAGAAATCAGCTATTTGGTTAAAAACTCACCTATTCTGTTGAAAATTCAATATATTTACTTGAAAAGTCAGTAATTTTAAACAGTTTAAATTTAATTTAACGCAATACCGCCAATAAATTTACCTAAATATGCACTAAATTTTAAGAATAAAAAGATAAAATAATTTATAGGACTTTAGATACAAAGTTAAGAAATGATTATTTATGTTTTTTAAAATTATTTAATCATTTCATTAATCTATGGTGCTAATATATTTAAGAACAGCTTGTAATATGTATAATTAAACAAAGCTTTATAAAATAACCATATTAATTGAATCCCAAGATACCGAACAAAATATTATTTATAGTAAAATCGAAAATCTGTATGCATATTTCGAATTAATTTTTTTTTTAAATGCCAAATGTTTTAATGGGTCCGTTCTCTAAAAAATTCTATCTGGAAAAAACTTCAGATACCTGGAAAAAATCTGAAATTGTCAGGGAATTTTTTCCAGGATTTAAGCAGACACTCTGAATTTACTAAATAATTAATCTTATTTGGCGCAATTTTTTAAATATGTAATCAATAAAATATTTGCAGGTACCCTTTAGCAGCTGTAACAGAGCTAACTTTGGGTCCATGGGCTCGCACTTTTGTCACATTACTACTAGACCTTACAGTATTTGGTTGTGGGATACCTAATCTTTTAGTAGGTATGCAAAGAATATATTTTTTTTATTAAATTGATTAAAAAAATTGTAATTGCTAATTAAAATTTCTATTGAATTTCTACAGCATCTCAAAACCTCCAGTTATTTGGTTTGAAAGTATCGAATAACGAGTTCGATCTCTCTTTCTGTTACTGGCTGCTGGTTGTTGGAATTCTTTTGTGTCCTCTTATGTGGCTTGGAAGTCCTCGCGATATGAAGTTAGAATTACTTTAACGGTTTACTTTTTTCCTATTGCAGGCCTCGGACTTACCAGTCTACTGGCACTTTTTTTTATAGACGACACTATTTTGCTACTATTTCGAAAAAATGACACTAAATACACTTTTTTCTTTTTAATATTTTTGAACTTCTTATATTATTTTTCATTGCTTTCATTTAAAATGTTCATTTTCAATCAAAAAAAGTTGAATTGAACCAAAAAGGATGAATTTTTGTAACAAAATAGTTGAATCTTCAAATAAAACAGATTAATTTTCAACCAAACAGTTGCATTTTTAACCATAAAGATAAGCTTTCTACAAAGGAATTGAATTTTTAACCAAAAGATGAATTTCCAACACAGAATATTAATTTTCCACAAAAAAATATTAATTCTTAACAAAATAAATATATTTTTAAGACGAATTTTCAAGAAAATACATGATTAAAAATAAAAATTTTCTTCATGACGAGCAAATAAATAAAGTTTAAACTAAAACGATGAATCTTCATTTAAAAAATGATGTTTTAACGAAACCTGTAAAGTTATTATTTAATCCAAAAAAGATTTTAATTTCAAATCTAAATCATTTCAATTCAACCAATTTTGCACCAGAATTTACAATCTAAAAAGAAGAATTTTCTACAAAACAGATAAACTTTAAGCCTGCGAATATGAGTTTTTCAGAAAAAATTTAATTTCTAACTAATCAGTTAAAGTTTCATCAACTAAAATAGTAAATATTTAATCAAAGAGTTGCATTTTTAACCAAAAACTCTACATTTAACCATAAAAGACGAATTTTCAACAAAATACATAAATTTCCAACCAAATAGATACATTTTCTTCCAAATTCTTAAATTTTCGAGTCGAAAATACGAATTTTCTACAAAACTGTTTAATTTGCAACAAAAATTTGAATTTACAACCGCAGCAGGTTAATTTTCAACCTTTAAGTTGTATTTTTATCCAAAAAGGTTCAATTTTTACAAAAAATAAAAATCCAATTATTCAATTTTTAACCAAATAAGCCAAAAGTAGTTCGATTTTTCATATTTCTATATAATTCCGAAAAATGCGAAATTTTTAAGTAAAAAAGGCGAAATAAAAAAAAATAGTGGAATTTTCATCCCTAGTGGACAAATTTTAAATAAAACGGTTGAATCCTCAACCAAAGAAGATTAAATTTTTACCAAGAACTTTAGACTTACAACCAAAAAAGGTAAATTTTTGATGTAATTAGATATATTTCAACCAAAAAAGATTTTAGGTAAACAAATTTAACCAATAGAAGACGAAGTTTTACCAAAATAGTTCAATTGTCATCCAAAGAAGATTAATTTTCAACCAAAAAGTTATATTTTTATTAAAAAAAGATTAAATTTCTGTCTTAACAGAAGGGTTGTTACATAAAAAGGCAGAATTTTCGACCCTGAAACGAATTTTAAAGAAAACAGTTTAATCCTTAACCAAAGATGATTCAATTTTTACCAACAAATTGTACATTCAACCAAAAAAGACAAAGTATCAAGATGTAATGTGATTGGAGATATTTCATCCAAAAAAGATTTTAATTTTATGTAAAAAACAGTTGAATTCAAACAAAGAAATTTAATTTGCAGCCAAAATCTTTTATTTTTATCAAAAAAAGATTAAATTTCTGCTAACACAGATCGATTCTTACATAAAAAGGGAGAATTTTCAAAAAAATGGTTCAATTTTCAACCTTAAAATACGAATTTTCAACAAAATAGTTTAATTCTTAACCAAAGATGACTCAATTTTTGCAACAAAATTGTATATTCAACCCAAAAAGACAAAGTTTCAAGGTCTAATTTGATTGGAGATATTTTATCCAAAAAAGATTTTAATTTTATGTAAAAAACAGTTGAATTCAACCAAAGAAATTTAATTTTCAACCCATAAGTTATATTTTTATTCAAGAAAGATTAAATTTCTGCTAAAACAGATGGATTCTTACATAAAAAGGGAGAATTTTCAAAAAAATGGTTCAATTTTCAACCTTAAAAGACGAATTTTTAACAAAAGAGTTTAATCTTCAACCAAAGATGATTCAATTTTTACCAAAAAATTGCACATTCAACCAAAAAAGACCAAGTTTCAAGGTGTAATTGGATTGGAGATATTTCGTCCAAAAAATATTTTTATTTTATATAAAAAACAGTTGAATTCAAACAAAGAAATTTAATTTGCAGCCAAAATCTTTTATTTTTATCAAAAAAAGATTAAATTTCTGCTAACACAGATCGATTCTTACATAAAAAGGGAGAATTTTCAAAAAAATGGTTCAATTTTCAACCTTAAAATACGAATTTTCAACAAAATAGTTTAATTCTTAACCAAAGATGACTCAATTTTTACAACAAAATTGTATATTCAACCCAAAAAGACAAAGTTTCAAGGTCTAATTTGATTGGAGATATATTATCCAAAAAAGATTTTAATTTTATGTAAAAAACAGTTGAATTCAACCAAAGAAATTTAATTTTCAACCCATAAGCTATATTTTTATTCAAGAAAGATTAAATTTCTGCTAAAACTGATGGATTCATACATAAAAGGGGAGATTTTTCAAAAAATTATTTGAATTTTCAACCCTAAAAGACGAATTTTCAACAAAACTGTTTAATCCTTAGCCAAAGATTATTCAATGTGTACAAAAAAATCGTACATTCAACCGAAAAAGACAAAGTTTCAAGGTGTAATTTGTTTGGAGATATTTCGTTTAAGAAAGATTTTTATTTTATAGAAAAAACAGTTTAATTCAACCCAAGAAATTTAATTTGCAACCAAGAAGTTATATTTTTATCCAAAAAGATGAAATTTCAACTAAAACAAATGAGTTTTAAATTTAAAAAAGGCGAAATTAAAAGAAAATAGTGGAATTTTCAACAAAACAGTTAAATTCTCAACCAAAGAATATTAATTTTCATCCAAAAAGTTACATTCGTATACATCCAAGATAAAATTTCTGGTAAAACAGATGAATTTAAAAAAAATAGTGGAAATTTCTACGTAAAAAGATGAATTTTTAACAAAAAAATATTTTAATTTTAAAAGTTCAACAAAAAAAAAAAAGACGAAGTTTTGAACAATGAAAACTGCGACAAATAAATACAAATTTTGTTCATTTATAGACTAAAGTTAGAAGCCTAAAAATTTTGTTTGAAAAATAAATTTAATTTTCCATTGCACACGTTTAATAATAAGATTAATCATTTTAAAATGTTATTACACTATTTTGATACTATTTTACCAAAGTCGTGACACTATTTATTCTATTTTTAGCTCTAAAGTGATTTCGAGGCTTGCTATTACTAATTTTAGAAAATGTTAAAAAAAATTTCTTGACTTCAAGGTGGGTCGCAATTTTTTCAACTTTGGCTGTTGGTTTAACTGCCGCTTTAGTTTGGTGGTGCATAATTAATGACGATCGTCCATTAAACGTTCTTCCAGTTCCTACATCGCCAGGATGGGACAAATTCATTTCAGGGTGATCCGTTTAAGTAGATTTATAAATTTATTTGCAAACAAAAGATATCCTCGAGATAAAAATCACACTTTTTTATCATACAGATATGGAATGTTGGCTTTCCAATTCGATCTGCATCCGACCTTAATGACCGTTCAAGTAGATATGAGGCAACCGCAGCTTATTAATAAGGCTGTTATAATTTCCTTCCTGGGTAAATAATTTTTGTTGTCTTCCGGTAATTTGTTTTCAATTTTAATAAATTTTTTTTTTACAGTCAGCGGTACTTTATTTGGTATCACTGCCGGCTTGGCAGTATGGAAATATGGTGGTAGCACAACAGCCAATGTGCTTCAAGTTCTTCCAGCTGGTTATGCAATTCGAGCAGCAATTTTATTAGCTGCACTTCAGTTATGTCTTTCGAGTGCATTGGGACATTCTGCGCTGTTTCAACACTTAGAGGATCAGTGGAGGGTTCAAAGATGTAAGTTTTTTTTTAAATTAAATTTTTTAGTAAGTAGTTTAATCTTTAAAAAATGAATTCTCAAGAAAAAAATGTAATTGGTGATATTTCAACTGAGTGCATTGAACCAAAAAGGACCAATATTTAACAAAATATTGGAATCATCAATCAAAGCAGATTCAGTTTCACCCCAAACGTAAAATTATTCTTTTTATTAATTATTTTATCACTTAAGTCGAAGTTTCAAATTTGAAAAAATAAAATTTTACGCAAAAATGGAATTAGTAAATTTTCATTTAAAAAAATAATAATTTTGTATTCAAAAAAATATTTTTGTAAAAAATAGCTGCATTTTTAACGAAGCAGTTGAATTTTCAATAAATTAGATTAATTTTTTAACCAAAGAGCTGAATTTTTCACTAAAATTTGGAATCTTCATTCAAACAAATTTTAAAAAAATTAGTTTTAATTTCAACTATAGTTGATATTTCAACCAAACAAGATTTTAATTTAATATTAAAAACAGTTGAATGTAACAAAATAAGACGAAATTTTCAACAGAAGAGTTTAATCCTCAACTAAAAGAGATTAATCGTTAACCAAAATGTTGCATTGTTACACCAAAATATCAATTTTCTATAAAAATATGATTTTTTAACGAAATAACAAAATAAAAATTCCACAAAAATTAAATTTAAAAACTGCACATTTCAACAAAATACATTGATTTTCTACTAAAAATGTTAAATTTTCAATTAAAAAATTTAATCTTTAGCCAAAAATTAAACGAATTTTTAACAAAATAATTGAATTTTCAAACAAAGAAATTAATTTTTTAGCTCCAATGATGAATCTACATCTAAAAAAATGAGTTTCAAACAAAGTAGTTTAAATTTCGATCAAATCGTGGAATTTTGCACCAAAGTGTTGAATTCTCGGGCCGAAGATGGGAATTTTATACAAAACAGTTGAATTGTCAACAAAAATGTTGATTTTTAAGGATAAAAAATTAATTTTCGAATTTGAATTTTTAATCTTTATAAGGTCGAATTTTAACCAAAAGTGAAATTGTTAAACTTTTAGTTAAAAAAATTATTTCTTAAAAAAAAAGAAGAATTTTGAACAAAGTATTTCTACTATCAAGCAAATAGTTGAATTTTCAACCAATAAGTTTAATAAAAAAAAACGAATCTTCAATAAATGACATAATTTTAAAATCAGGTAATTGAATTTTCAACCACAAACGATCAATTTTCAATCAAAAATGCAATAGGTAATTTGAGTTACAATAAATCATTTTTAATTAAAAACTCAATTATTTTAGACTAAAATAATAGAATATTCAACTAAAAGAAAATGAATTTGCAACAAACCAGCTGAATTTTAATCCAAAAACTTGATTTCTCAATAATAAACTTAATTTTCATCGAAGTAGTTGAAATTTCGGCTAAAAGCGATAAAAGTAAAAAAAATGGAATAGTTGATATTTCCAGTAAAATAATTTTATTTCTCTTTAAAAGAGTTTACTTTTTTACCATAAAATATCAGCTTTCAACCAAAAACGAATTTACAAATATGAATATTATTTTCCTACTAAAAAAACGAATTTCCAAAAAAATGAATGAGTTGTCTATTCAAAACGATCAAATTTGAACAAAAAATGGGATAATAAAGTTTTCAGTTGATGAAATTAAATTTTTAACCAACAAAAAAATGAATTGTTAACAAAGAAGTTCAAATTTGAACCGATTAATTGAACTCTCGTCCAAAAAAGATGACTTTTTAACATAATAGTTAAATTTTCAATAATTTTATTTAATTCTAAATCAAATAGTAAAATCTTTAACAAAAAACGATGGGTCCTGAAGCAGAAATATAATAGTGATCTTTTCAGTTCAAAATAATTAACTTTTTAATTAATTTGCAACCAAGAAGCTATATTTTTATCCAATAATATGAAATTTCAACTAAAACAAATGACTTTTTAAATAAAAAATGCGAAATTAAAAAAAAAGTGGAATTTTCAACAAAACAGTTGAATCCTCAATCAAAACAGATTCAGTTTCAGCCAAAGCGTAAAATATATAATAAAAACACGATTAAATCTGTACCAGAAGCGATGAATTGATTAATTTATCTCTCAAGTCGAATTTTCAAACTTGAAAAAATACAATTTTACGCAAAAATGGAATTAGTAAATTTTCATTGTATTAAAATAAATATTTTTGTAAAAAATAGTTGCATTTTTAACGAAGCAGTGGAATTTTCAATAAATTAGATTAATTTTTTAACCAAAGAGATAAATTTTCCACTAAAATTTGGAATCTTCATTAAAAAAAAAATAATTAAAAAAAAATTAGTTTAAATTTCAACTATAGTTGAACGTAACCAAATAAGACGAATTTTCAACAGAATAGTTAAATCCTCAACTAAGAGTTTAATTTTTAACCAAAATGTTTCATTGTTAAACAAAAATATCAATTTTCTATAAAAATACGATTTTTTAAGGAAATAACAAAATAAAAATTCAACAAATATTTTTAAAAATTTATATGAAAAAACTGCACATTTCAACAAAATACATAGATATTCTACTGAAAATTTTAAATTAAACGAATTATTAACAAAATAGTTGAATTTTCAAACAGAGAAATTAATTTTTCAGCTCAAATGATGAATTAGTTTAACTTTCGATAAAATCGTGGAATTTTTTACCAAATTGTTGAATTCTCGGACCGAAGATGGGAATTTTATACAAAACAGTTTAACTTTCAACAAAAAAATTCTTTTTTAACGATAACAAATTAATTTTCATAGTTGAATTTTTAAACTTTAAAAGGACAAATTTTAACCAAAAGTTAAAGTTTTAGTTCAAAAAAGTCAAATTTTTAGTTCAAAAAATTATTTCTTAAGAAAAAGAAGAATTTGGAACAAAGTAGTTCTACTATCAAGCAAATAGTTGAATTTTCGAGCAATAAGTGTAATTTTAAAAAAAGGACGAATTTTCAATAAATGACATGAATTTAAAACCAGAGAATTGGATTTTCAACTAAAAACGATCAATTTTCAATTAAGCATGCAGTTCAATGTAATTCAATTTGAGTTACAAAAATTGATTTTCAATTAAAAACCCCAATTTTTCACAAAGTAATTAAATCTTCAGCCAGTGAAATGAATTGTTAACAAATTAATTAAACTGTCAACAAAGTAGTTGAATTTTCACCTAAAAGTGAACTTAAATATGTAAATTTTTAGTCAAGAAAATTACATAAAAACCAAAATGATTAAATCTTTAACTAATAAAATAAATTTTTAACAAAGAAGACGTATTTTCAAGTAGAATAGTTAAATTTTCTCTTGAAAAAATTAATTTTTAGTAAAAAAAACGAATTTCAAACAAAATGGTTAAATCTTTAATTAATAATATGAATTCTTGACAAAGTAGTTTCCTTTTGAACTAAATAGTTGAATTTTCAACCAATAAGTTTTTCAAGCAATAAAACGAAAAAATATGAGTTCTGAACAAAAATGTAATAAATTAAATTATGATGTCAAATTTGGTTGATTACTGTTTAAATGATTTGCTTAAGAAACGAGAAAAAATATTTTCTTCCGAAAATTATTTGGCTAGTAATTGACAAAATTTAACATCAGACCCTAGTCGACAAAATAAAATTATTATTTAAAAAAATGTAATATTTGAGTTTTCAACTAAAAATTATTAAATTAATTATTAGTAACAACAAATTCAATAGTACAGCGTTCAAATAAAAACGCTCAATTTGCAACAAAACATGACAATGAACGAAAATTAATTTTCGATCCTAAAATGTGAATTTTCAACTATAAATATTATTTTTCTACCAAAAAGAAACGAATGCTTAACCAAATAAACAGATTTTCAACAGAATAGCTCAGTTTTCAACTAAAAACGACCACTTTTGAACCAAACATGGAATAATCAAATTTCCAGTTGAAAAAATTAAATTTTAACCATCAACCAAATTTTTCTAATAAAGAAGTTCAACTTTCAATCGATTAATTGAATTTTTGACCAAAAATAAGACTTTTTGACGAAACAGTGAAATCTTCAAATAAAAAAGATAAATGCTTAACCAAGAGTGGAATAATTTATATTTGAACCATAAAAGATTCTAACTTAAATGAAGAACACTTGAATTTAAACAAAAAAAGGTGAATTCTCGACAAAAGAGTTGAATTTTCAATCACAAAAAATCTTTGAAGGTCAAAATGTCAAACAAAAAGTTAATTTTTCAACGAAATATTTGCATTTTCTACCAAATTGATAGAATTTTCAAAGCAAAGAAATGAATATTCAGACAAATACTTGAATTTTCTGCCCAATTGGTAAATTTTCAACCAAGCAGTTGACTTTAAACCAACAACCAAGTAGTTGTAATTTCCGTTAAAAGCGATACAAGTAAAAAAATTGAATAGTTGATATTTCCAGCAAAAGAATTTGATTTCTCTTTAAAAAAAGTTGACTTTTTTACCATAAAATATCAGCTTTCAACCAAAAATGAATTTTGAAATATGAATATTATTTTCCTACTAAAAAAAACGAATTTAAAAAGAAATAAATGAATTTTTAATTCAAAACGATCATTTTTGGATGAAAAATGGAATAATAAAGTTTTCAGTTGAAGAAATTAAATTTTAACAAAGAAAAAAAATGATTTTTTAACAAAGTAATTCAACTTTCAACAGATTATTTGAATTCTCGGACAAAAGAGATCACTTTTTAATAAAACAGTTGAACCTTTAAGGAAATAAATATTCCACCACAAAAAATTGAACAAAATAGTTAAATCTTCAAATAAAAAAAGATGCATCTTGAACCAAAAATGGAATAGTTAAACCTTCAGTTAAAAAATTAAATTTTAACCAACAAGAAAATTAATTTTTAAGAAAGAAGTTCTAATTTGAACCGAATAATTCAATTCTCGTCCAAAAAATATGACTTTTTAAAAAAATAGTTGAATTTTCAATAATTTTATTTAATTCTAAATCTAATATTAAAATCTTTAACAAAATACGATGGGCCTTGAACCAGAAATGTAGCGAAAAACGGCGAATTTCTTAAAAACAGAGGGAAAAAGAGGAATTTATTGAAAAATCAGGTACAGGAGACTGTGTACAAAAAAGCATATAAAAATATGTTTTATTATTTTTAGATCAATTTAGATGCGATTTATTAAAACAGAGTGGCCGTCGGACCGGGAAATTTTCTAAAAAATTTAGAAAAAAAACCTTCCAACTTTTATTATAACCGTTTTTTAAATAATTAGTTTAATTTTTAACTTTTTCAATTATGATATTCAGTTTAGAAAGCGTAATTCGAAAATCTTTCGCTTTAGAAATTTTCCATTTTAGATTTTTAATTTTTAAGCACATATTTCTATTTACAGAGTTTTAAAATGCATTTTTAAAGGCCTAAACAATAAAAAATAAGGAGCGTTTAAAATCGAAGATTTTTGATAAAAAAAACATTAGTTGATCAACTGTGAATATAAATTAATTAATAATTTCTTGAATTGTACTCTAAGATGTATAAAGTAAATAATAATTAATTGCACAAGACGATTCGGAATCAGTCCGCAATTTCAGAATGTCCAGACGTTAAAAATGAAACTGTTTCAATTGGAAAGTCTCATTAGTTAAAGAAATGTAAACGCCTATTGTAACTTTATAAACTATTTTGAATTTTAAAATAACTTCAAAATAATATATTTATGATTAAAGGCTTTTATTAAATTTCCAAATATAATTTTGTTCTAAAAGATTCCATTTTTAAACCATGCAATTTGTAATTTTTCAATTAAGAAAAAGAACAGTCCCTTAATATTTAGAAATATCTGACTTTTAGTTTAGAATCAGTAACTGTAAATTAAATATCCAAAACTAAACAAAAAAAAACCCTAAATTTTACAATTTTAATTGTTCTATTTAACCAAATTTAGTTTGTAAGACAAATTGTTGAATTTTGAAGTATAAATAATAATTGAAAAATGTTCATAGGCTTCAGAAGAATAAAAAAATTCCTAGGAAAATTGAAAATCATTTTTTATTTTAATAAACTAATTTTAAGAGAATGTTTAAAAAGATTTATAAAGATTTACAAAATTGTCAAAAGTGAATATGGAAGATGTTAAGAAAATTTCTTTAATTCGGGAAAATGAAAGAAAAAGGAATTTGAAAAAATGTAAAAGAACGTGTAGACGTTTTAAGATTTTGCAATAAAATTTCGAAGCATTTTAAGAATTTTAAAACTATTTCAAATAAGAATAATTCAACTTTTAATTTGAATAGGGATTTTTTAATTTTTTACAAATTTGTAGTTGAAACTGGATTCAACCAGAATAATAATAATTCTGACTTGGAACCGGCAATTTAAAATGTTCTAAAATGAATTGGAACAGGAACTTTTTCCAAAGAATTCTAATTCTGAGTTGAAGCAGGGAATTTTCAAATTTTAAACAATTCTGAGTTGGAACTAGTATTTATCCAAAAGAATTATAATTTTTGTGGAAACACGGAATTTAAGAATTTAAATAAATTTCTAGCTTGAACAGGGTATTTTTTTAAAGAATAAGAATTTTTGAAAAAAAGTAAAATCCTGGATTTTAACTGGGAATTTTCAATTTTTAAACAATTCTGAGCTGGAATAGGAATTTATCAACGAGTATAACAATTTCCAATGGAAAATTAAATTTTTCAGAAAAAATTGGTATTTTGTGTTGAAACGAGGAATTTTCGTAAAAAAGTTTTTGAACTAAACGGGGATTTTTCCTAAAAAACTTAAAGTTTTCGATTTAAACAGGGAACTTTCAGTTTTTAAACAATTCTGAACTAAAATTAGAATTTAAAATTTCTTAAAATGGTATAATTTTGAACATTTTTAAATTCATTAATTGATTCTTGAATTTAGAGCATTGAAAATCATAACGTGAATTTATATTTTTGGAACTAAATCTTTGAACTCTAGAATTTATAAAATTTAAATAATTTTGAATTTGGCAGTTTAACTGCATTTAATTTAAAATTGTTCAGTTGAAGGATGTTAGTGGCTTTTATTTTATACGTGTAAAGTATTAAGCATTTGAATATAAAATTGTTGAATGAATCAACTTTTAAACTTCAATTTTCAAAGTTTAAAATTCAAGAGTTTCCCTTTGAGTGCTTTCATTTTCTAGTTCAGTTTTAAATTTCAGTAACCCTGAAAAATGTTTGCAAACCGGGATATGACCGAGAATTTTTTTCTTTGATCAAAACGGCCACCCTGTAATAACAATAATATAAATTTCCTTTGAATTTGTAATTTTCAGTACAATTTAGTAACGTGAACAGAATAAAAATGTTACAACTATCCATTTTACGGTATACCCTGTAGAAAATGATTGACTCTATTCTTTCAGCTTTCGGATGGAAACGTTGTGCAATGCGATCAGCTGTAGTTTTCCTGGGCGTAGCAGTTGGAGAATCGGTACCACGTTTTGATATCGTAATGGCACTAATCGGAGGTACTTTATCCGGACCTTTAGTCTTTATACTGCCTCCATTAATGCACATGCGAGCGAGAGCCTTAAAAGAAAGAGCCGGTGGTCCAGCTACCACCCAAGAAGTGTTTTCCGGTTCAGAAAGACGCTCTGTTCACGAGATGTCCTCTGATCCAAGGATCCATTCGCAGTCTGTTTATTACGGGTTTGCTGATGGCAACACGGATCCAAATCGTTACTCCTACGTTTATTACGATGATAATGATCCTTCCAGTGAGCTGACTGATCTCGAGGACATCCATCGTCCAGGTTCTTCTAAAGATATCCAACTCACTCGTCAGAAGGGAGACGATCGGCCTGTGTTTTTGGATGCCAGTAGAATTACTCAACGTCGGAGGAGAGTTATTTCTGTACAAGCACCCGGATGGAGAAGGTTTTTGAACCTCCGGATGATGAGGGATTGGTTTGGATATTCGGTTGTGATTTTAGGAATTGCAATCACGATTTCCTCGACATATATCAATGTCAAAAATACTATTAGGTTTGTGAGATTCACTCCGCCTTGTATCTTCAATGTTAGCGCAGCTTTTTCTTCCTTGAATATTTCACAAACTTGAGATTATATTAAAAAAATTTTAAGTTATAATATCAGGCTGTCTACTCAAATCCTGGACAAAAATTCCCCTTTTTTATCTAGAATCAAAACTAGAAAACTTCTTTTTTATTAAAGAGATCAGTCTTATTTGTTAAAAGTTTAACTATTTGGGTTATTTAGTTGGTTAAAGATTTAACCATTATCTTCAAAATTCATTTTTTGTGTAAAAAATTAATTTTTTAATTAAAAATTCGGATTTTTTGGTTAAAATTAATTTTATTGGTTAAAGAATTGAAAAAATTTTGTTTTGTTTTTTATATAATTTTCTTGACTGAAAATTCAAGGCTTTTAGTTGAAAACTCAACTATTACATTTTTCGTTGGAAATTCGACTACTTAGTTGACAGTTCAATTAATTTGTTAAAAATTCATTTTATTGGCTGAAGATTTAAATACATTGTTAAAAATTGGGTTTTTAAATTGAAAATCAATTTTTATAACTTAAATTTACTGTAGCATGTTTAATTGAAAATTGATCTTTGTAGTTAAAATGTCGCATTTTTTTATAACAAAAATTAAACTTATTTATTGAAAAGTCAACTATTTAGTTGAAACTGGAACTACTTTGTTAAAAATTCTTTTTGTTGTTATTAATTATTTTTTTCAACTAAAAATTTAACAATTCCATTTTTGGTTTAAATTTGACCTTGTCAAGTTAAAAAATTCAACTCTGGTTGAAAATTCATCTGTTTTTGTTAAAATTTTATTTTTTAAAGTGAAGATTCATAATTTTAGGTAAAAAATTTACTTCTTTTCTTCAAAATTGAACTGGTTTGTTAAAAACTCGTTTTATTTCTGGCCTTGAGAGTTCCGGGTTTATTTGTATATATCTGGTAAACCCTCAAAATATCAGTGAATTTTTTCGAAAGCGTGCTTCAGTTAAAAAAAAGATTGTATAACATCAAATCAAATAATAATTTTTTATTTTTAACGTAGCTTTATATTACTGGATTTAACTATTTTATTGAAACATCGTTTTTTTTTGTTTGGAAACTAATTTTTTAAACCGAAGATTCAACTATTCTATTTTTTGAAAATTGATATTTCTTAGTAAAAAAATCAAGTATTTGTTGGAAAATTGATGTATTTTGTTGATAATTCGTTTATTTTTTTGCTATAAAATTAAATAGATTGCTTAAAATTCTTTTCTCTCTTGACTGATTAATCTTTCTTAGATGCAAATTCGTTATTTTTTGTTGAATTAAACTGGTTTTTAATTAATGTTAAAACCTTTTTTTGTTGACATCAACTAGTAAATTTTTTTGGATAAAAATTAAAATGCTTGGTTGAAAGTTAAACTCTTTTGTTACAAAGAAATTTTGGATGTTGTTGAATACAAATTTTATTTTAAAAAATCATATATTTCACTGAAGATTTAGCTATTTTTGTTGAAAGCTCGATCTTTTTTTAGTTGGAAATTAATTTTTTCACCTAAAATTTAACTATTCTAGTTGAAATTAAAATTATTTTATTGAAAAATCGTTTTTTGTTTTTGTTTTTTGGTTGACAATTAATTTTCTTATTGAAAATTTAACTGTTCCAGATGAATATATCTTCATTTTAGATTCAAATTCATCTTTGTGGTTAAAAATAATTTCTTTAAACTGAAAATTGAAATACTGAATTTTTATTTAAAAATTGATCTTTTTTATTTGAAAATTCAAGTTTCTGGTTAAAAATTCAACTATTCCATTCGAAAATGAATAATTTTAATTGGAAAATTCGCACTTTGGTTTAAAAATTAGTATTTTATGAAAAATCTGTTGTTTTTTTTGGTTGCAAATTTAATTATTCTATTTTTGGTTAAAAATTTATATTTTTGTGGAAAATTAATCTCCTTGGTTGAAAATTCAAGCATTCTAGTTCAATATTCATTACGTTAGATGAAATTTCATCTGCTTGGTTGTTTAAAATTCAACTATTACTGTTAAAGATTAATCCTTTTTGTAGGAAATTAATTTTTTTATTAGAAATTTAACTATAAAATGTTTGGTTTAAATTTGATATTTTCTCGTTAAAAATTTATTTATCTTACATCTTCGTCTTTTTTGGTTCAAAATACTTCTTCTTGGTTGAAAATTCAACTGTTCCAGTTAAAAGCTCCTCATTTTAGCAAAAAATCGTTTTTTTGTAGAATAGTAATTTTTTAACTTAAAATTTAAATAATCTAAAAAACTATAATAGTTGATATTTCAAACACACAATATTTTAATTTTAAATCAAAAACACTGGACTTTAATAGAAAAGATGAATCCTCAAAAAAAGTAAAAGTTAGCATATGAAAGAAAAATTTAATTTAAATCAAAAACATTTGAATTTAGCCAAAAAAAGACAAATTTTTAACAAAATAGTTTAATCTCTAGTCAAAACTGATTAATTTTCAATTCAAAATTTGCATTTTTAACAGAAAAGATTAATTTTGTACCATAATAGTTGAACTTTCAATAAAAAAAATTAATTCTGAACTAAAAATGTAACATTTGTTACTTCAACCAAAAAAAGATTTTAATTTTTAACCAAAAACTGTTAAATTTAATCAAAAAGACGATTTATAAACGAAAAAAGTGGTAGTCGACATATCAACGAAAAAATATTTGAATATATACCTATATAAAAACGTATGAATTCAAGCAAAAATACACATTTTTAAGAAAATAGTTCAATCCCGAGCCAAAAAAAAAATTAATTTTTAACTAAATAGTTGCACGTTTAGCCAGAATAGATAAATTGTTTACTCAAATTGTTGAATTTTTAATCAAAAAGATGAAGTTTGAACCAAGAATATTAATTTTTTACGAAAAATACGAATGCTCAAGTTAATATACCTATATAAAAACGTATGAATTCAAGCAAAAATACACATTTTTAAGAAAATAGTTCAATCCCGAGCCAAAAA
>JAAAKG020133739.1:0-11519 GCA_010014905.2 Druon quercuslanigerum | reverse complement strand
AAATTAATTTTTAACTAAATAGTTGCACGTTTAGCCAGAATAGATAAATTGTTTACTCAAATTGTTGAATTTTTAATGAAAAAGATGAAGTTTGAACCAAGAATATTAATTTTTTACGAAAAATACGAATTTCCGACAAAATAGATAAATTTTCAACTAAAAAGAGGTCAATTTTTAATAAAAAATTGAATACTTAAATTTTCAGTTAAAAAATTAATGTTCAATAAAAATAATGAATTTAAAACCTTAATTATGGAATATTCAACTGAAATAGTTAAAATTTTACTTTAAAAAATTGTCAGCCTAAAAAATGTAATGTTAATAAAAAAAATATATATATTAGGGAACTTTTGCCTAGGATTTGACTGGATAGCCGTTTAAAAAAATTGTTCTATTTAAAGCGTTTTCAAAAATAAAATTGTAAAATTTAAATTTGAATTTCATGCTTTAAAAAATCGTTTGATTTTTCGGCTTTGTTAAAAACATATTTTACGTGCATTGTTACCAATTATTTATAAGTGTATTTGGTAGTTAATAATAATGATTTAATTGATTAATTATCATTTTTAATATATAGAATTCCTGAAAATAAAACCAAGAATCCAACGACCAAATTTGGACAACCACCATAAAATGTTGGACAAAAATAAAAAAGAGGAAAGAAAAATGAAAAGGCAATCAACCAGGTTGCCTTCTCATTTTTCTTGCCTCTTTTCTATTTAAAAAAAAAAAATTTTCTTATTCAGAAATTTTTTTTAAAGAGGATCTTTTTGACAAATTACAATAAGAACATTTTTAGGTGCTTATCCAAATTTGGTCGTTAGATTCTTGGTTTTTATATTTGCAGGAATTCTATACATTAACTTGATTATTGGACTTTAAATAGGATTTTGAATTGAATTTTAATCGAATTTAAATTTCTTAATTTTTGTAATTTTTAAACTCAGTTTTGAAGGTTTTAAGGAACTTTTAATTTTTATAAAAGCATAAATAATAGAACATAGATAGGAGTTTTACAAATTTGTATTTAAATATCTCTTCCCAACACTATAATTTTATTAGGTTCCATTTTTTATGCATAAATGATTATAGGAACTTTTTAAAAGGAAATAAAAAATAATAAAAAATAAAATTGAGACTTTCTTCTATTCCTTTTTGTATTAAAAACAGTAGAATTAAAAAGAAACAATTTTTCTAGATTATTCAAATTTAAGAGGTAATTCTTGTACCCTTCATAAATTTATGTTCAGATTCTTTTGAATCTATGGGAAATAAATACGGAAGACAATTGAAATATTACCAATCTTGTACTTGTAATTTTAATCAAACTGAAAAATAGTTTTCGATGGAAAAACCAAAAATGGAAGAATTGAAAGTGGAAAAACTAAAATTGAAAGAGTCAAAAGTAGAGTAAAGTCAAATTTCTCTAAATAAATAAAATATCAATTTTCTAAAATAGGTATATTTAAAATCCGTTAGAGCAATTTTTCTTAATTTTCTCTTCAACTATCATTTTATATAAAACAATGATTATTTATTTATGAAAGTAGCTTTATATTGTTTTATTGAACTATTTTGCAAAAATTCGTTTGTTTGAAATAAATTTATCAATTAAAAATGTAACTATTTTATTTTTGGTTGAAAATTGATCGCTTTTAATTGAAAATTCATATGTTTTTGTGAAAATTCTTTCTTTTTGCTAGGCCTTTTTTTTAAATTCATCTTTTTCTTTAAAAATGTAAATTGAACTGTTTTTGATTAAAGATGTCATTTTTTGTCTAGTTTGGAATATCAATTTTTGGAATAAAAAAATAATTACTTGGTTGAAAGTTAAACTCTTTTGTTAAAAACAATTTTTTTGGTCAAAATGCATTATTTTATTTGAAAATTCATCTTCGGTTGAATAATGGGCTATTTTGTTAAAATCTCGTTTTATTATTTACCAGAAAATTATTTTTAATTTTGTTAATTTTTTTCAAACTGAAAATGTAATTATTCCAATTCATATTCCATAATCTTTCTTAAAATTCGTCTCTGTGGTTAAACAATAATTTTTAAAACTAAAATTTGATTATTCAATTTTTGAATAAAAAATTATTATTCCAATAGAATTTTCGAGCGTCTTAGTTGAAAATTCATCTCTTTGGTTGAACGTTAATTTTTTCAACTAAAAATTCAATTTTTTTCATTTTTCGTTAAAAATTTGTCTTTTCTGGTTGAAAATTCCTTTCTTTTGGTATAATATTATTCTTCTTGGTTGAAAATTCATCTTTTTGTCTAAAAAGTCAACAGTTTTTGTGCAATTTTTTCTCTCTACTCAAAAATCTTTCTTAGTTGAAAATTCAATTTGTAGTTGACAATTTATTATTAATTTATTATAATTTATTTTTTTGTTGTTAGAAATTGATCTTTTTTGTTGAAAATCCAACTATCGCAGTTAAAGATTCACCATTTTAGTTGAAAATGCAACATTTAGATTGAGAATTATTTTTTTTAACTTTAAATTTTTCTAATCCATTTTTGATTGAAAACTTATCATTTTTAGTTCAAAATTCAACTATTTTGCTGAAAATTGGTATTTTTTAGTTGAAAATTGACGTTTTTTGTTTAAAAAGTACTTGTTGAAAGTTAAACTTTATTGTTAAAGATTCATATTTTTTGTTTAAAATTCATCTATTCAAGTTAAAGATTAATAATTTAAATTGAAAATGCATCACTTCGGTTTAAAATTTGATTTTTTTTGTGTGAAAAATAAATTTATTTACTGAAATCTAAACTAGTCCATGATTAGTTGGAAATTGATCTTTTTTAGTTCATAATTTAACTATTTCGTTGAAAATTCATATATTTTATTGAAAAATCGTATTTTGTATAGAAAATTAATATTTTGGTTTCAAATTTATCTATTCCAGTTTAAGATTCATGTTTTTTTGAAAATTAATTTTTTAAACTGAAATTGTAACTACTCCAATTGAATTGAATTGCATTGAATATTCAACTTTTCAGTTCGTGGTCACAATTTATCTTTTTTAATTTAAAATTCATGTATTTTGTTGAAAATTTATATTTTTGTTTGATGAAAAATCATCCTTTTGGTTTAAAATGTATCTACTCCAGTTGAAAATCTACTATTGTACTTGACAATTTATCACTTTGTTTAAAAAAATATTTTTCTTTGTAGAATTTTTTTTAACTGAAAATTTAACTATTCCATGTTTGGTTGAAAACTGATATTTTTACTTCATAATTCCACTAATTGTTTAAAAATTTCTATTCTTAGTTGAAAACTCATGTATTTTCTTAAAAATTGTAATTTTCGTTGTATCAAATTACCATTTTTGTTCGAACATTAATCCTCTTGTTTGAAAATGCATCATTTTTTGGTGAAAATTCAAGTATTCCAGTTAAATATTCATTATTTTAGTTGCAAATTCATCTTTTTGATTGAAAATAAAACTACTTAGTTCAAAGTAAACACTCTTATCGAAAATTTGTCTTTCTGTTTTAAAATTCATATTTTCCAGTTAAAGATACATCATATTAGTTCAAAACTTACGTTAGTTGAAAATTTGTCACTGCTTGAAAAATTTTTTTTATGGAAAATTAATTTTTAAACTAAGAAATGTTTTTTTTTGTTTAAAATTATCTTTTTGGTTTAAAACTCAACTATTTGGTTAAAAGTTTAGCTATCTTCTTGAAAATGAAATATTTTTATTAAAAGAGTTAGTAATTTAAACTAAATTTTAAGCATAGGAAGATAAAATAAAAAAATGATTTAATTATTATTCAATTAATCAATTATACTAATATATTTAAGAATATATTGCACCATAAATTGTCAAAGCTTTCTAAATTAAAAAAAAATGGAATCCCATGAAAACTGAAAAAGAACATTATTTATAATAAACTCACAAAACCGTATACATTATTTATTTGTATACCCTTTTGCCTCTTGCCAATCTGCTGGAGTCAGGGAAATTTTTACCGCAATCTTCAGGTCACAAAAATCTTCTTTCATTATTTATTGTTTTTGACAGGAGTTCGAGTAAAATATCTTCGAAGTCTTTTAAATTTCGAGACTTCTTATCCTCATTTTTATTATGTATTAATAGAAACAAATATGTTAATTTAAAAATAAAAAATGTAATAAAAAATTTTATGTAAAAATAAAAAATTTCGTTAAATTTTTTAAAATAATTGTATCTATAACTCTTTTGTTTTATTACTTTTTTTTATTTGTTAAACGTTAAAATATGCGATGATATTGATTTAATATACATTTTTACATCCATTGTTGCCATTCCTTCGATTCTTTTGGTATATAAATTTTTTGTAATAGTCCAGCTTTGGAAACTTTATAATTAATGTTTTAAATAATTTAAAATCAAACGTCAAAATGGCCAAATTAACAACAATATAAAACAGTAGGTTTTAGAAAGTGATGTAAAGAATATTAATCAATCGTCAAGATTCATTTATTTATTTTTAGTTAAAAATTAGTTGAAAATTAAAATATTTTGTTAAAAAAAAAATTTGCTTGTTGGGGATTCAACTGTTTTATTGAACATTCGTCTTTTTGGAAAGAATATTTTTTCTTCAGGATTAAGCATTAATTTTTCTCGTTTGAAAATGTTCTTTTTTTGTTCAAAATTCGACAATTTTGTCGTGTATTAACGTTTTTATTGGAAATGAATATTTTCATGTTGAAAATTCAATTATTTTGTTAAAAATGCAATCTACTTCGAATTGAAATCTGGGATATTTAAATTGTTTTATATTGAATTCAATATGTTACTTGTAACAATTTTATCTTTAAGAATTAAATACCCCATTTTCGTAAAAAAATTACCCCACTTTCCCTTTTTTTGAATTCCTTTCGCACCGTGATCCCTGAATTATTCGAAAAATCCCGCCACTACTCTGCACAAGCGCCTTTTCCACCATTCGAGAAGCGAGTTTACCGGCAAATCTGACTTCTGATTGGCTACTTCTTTTCCAACCGCACCATATTTTCCCGCGCAAAAACATCACTTGTTCCCCGCATAGTGACTTACGCCGCCCTTTTGTTGAGTTTTGTTAGCCTCCGTTGTAACTCACGTAGAGATTTGTGTAAATTAAAGCAATTAATTACAATTATTTGGACCCAGATTAACTAAAAAAGTAGCCAGAATTATAAAATATATATTTGATTTACTTAATATACAGTGTCTGTAAAATTTACACCAAATTTGCTTAGTACCTGTGAATGTTGTTCGGACAACGCTTTTCGTTGTTCGCGAGTGTAGTTTTTCGTTTTCCGAAGTGCGCTTTGTAGAAGATTTGTTTAATTGAAAGGAATATTGAAAAATCTGAACACCATGGATGAATTTGAAACTGATCAGCGAGTCAAGATTATTGAGCGAGAATATATGGATTTTTTGGACGATGCGGTATTTTTCTTATTTTATATTCAGAATAATTAGGATTTACCACCGTTTGCTGTCTGGTTTTTCGGACAATTATGTATTTTCAACAGGGATGACTTGAACTTCGAGTAACTTTATTAGATATTGCTTTTAATTTAAAAATATGGTAAAACTTTAGAAAAGCGGCTTTTCCCGTCCGTTCCTCTGAACATGCCAAAAAACATAAACTTGTTGGGTTTCAATTATTTGTGAGTAAAAACACGGGGAACAGAATTTTCAGGCCACATTATCACTTTGTTTATGAAAAAAAATAATCACTAAAAATTAACCTTGATAGCATTTGTTTACACTAAATATTCGTGAAATTCATTTAAAAATACTTTTCACCTCATTTTTAAATTACAATTCATCGGATTATAACATGTTTTTTTTTGTTAGTTTAAAGGGCTGTAAGGTAAAAGCCGCTGTTTTAAAGTTTTACAAAAAATTAACTATTCCAGTATAAAATTTAACTATTTTTCTGGAAATCCAATTCTAGTATATTTTGTTCTATTTTTGGTATAGATTTTATCTTTTTTGGATGAAAATTAAACTATTTGGTTAAAAATTTATATTTTTATTTAAAAATTGGACTATTTTTCTGAAAATTCATGTCATTTGTTGATCTTAGTGGTTAAAATATCACGTATTTTGTAAAACAGTTACCTTTTTCGTAGAAAATAAATTTTTTTCTTCGAAAATTAATCCCCTAATTCTTTTTGGTTAAAAATTTAAGTATTCCAGTTCAAAAGTTATAATTATATTTGATAATGCATCTTTTAGGTTAGAAAAGAAATTTACGTAGTTGAAAAATAAACTTTCCTCCTAAATTCAATTAAATAATTTTAATTAAAAAATCATGTCTTTATTCCAAAAATGAGCTTTTTCATTGCAAACCTGTTTCTTTTTTAGTTGACATATTTTGTTTGTTAAACATTCATTTTTTGACTGAAAATTTAATTATTTAATTTTTGGTTGCCAACTTATATTTTTTAGTTGAAAATTCGTCTCTTTTGGTTCACCATCGATTTTCTTAACTTAAAACTTATTGTTTAGTTTTTGATTGACAATTTATCCTTTCTGGTAAAAATTTTGTTTTTTTTCTAAGTTCAACAATTTTAGTTGAAGATTCATTGTTTTAGTTGAAAACTCATTTTTGTATCCTGTGATTGAAAACTCAACTATTTCTATAAAATTTATGTATTTTGTTGAAAATCTTAATTTTTTGGTAGAAAATTAATCTCATTGCTTAAAAATACATTTGTTTGGTTAAAAATTTTTTTGCTTTTTTGTGTTAAAGGATGTTTATAATGACCGTCGTGAATTAAAATAAATGTTTGCGTTTTGCGGCAAATATGAACTGTAGTTTTAGCCGACCGGGAAAATCGAAAAACGGGTGGGAAATGACCTGAAATTTTAAGTCGTTCGCCGAATCGCCACCCTGCTTATTTTGAAAAACAAAAATACGAGTACAGAAGGCGCTTATAAGTTTATAAGGAATAATACTTAAAATTTGCTTGCAAAATAAATGAATGAAATATTTTTACCTTTTTCTATTTTACTTACAATTTGCCTTATACATCTGTTTAAATATTTGCGTTTATTTGAACGTTCGGAACTTCAAGCACATTCAATTACTTTAGTTGACATAATTAATTTGTTTAATTAACTATATTGATATGTGAAATAAAACTCTTACAAATGCCGGTATTGGAACTTCTAAAAGTGAGGTTATGTACAGTTCTGCCATTTTGGCGCGTAATTTATTAGATATTTTGCGTAAAACACCTCGAGTTCGAGTTACGCGTAACTTCACATCCCTGATTTTCAATCACCAAGAAACTTCACTTCGTCGAGTGTTGAAGAAAATTTAGAATCTTTACATTATATTAACAAAATATATGTCTCGATTGTTGGTAAGATTAAATTAATAACTTTATACTTGTTTGCATATTTCCGAATTTTATTATTTTATTAAATAAAGTATAGTGTTTGTTCAAAGAATTACACTTTATTACAACTGGAACACCTGGAACAGACACGGATTGTTTTTTCGAGAGCCTGCTTAATTTAAAAAATTGAAATATAACATTAAATAACAAGTTTTGTGTTGGTAAAAGTAGCTTTATATTACTTATTGGATTAAAGTATTTTCTAGAAAATTAGGTTTTTTCTCGTTAGAAATTTAATTTTTGTAACTGAAATATGAACTATTCAGTTAAAAAATTAACATTTCTCATTTGCCACAATAGCTATTTGTACCAACACTACGATACAAATATCCAGGAATTATATTATTAGATTTCGCTTTTTTTTTAAAATAGCGATTTTTTAATCTAAAAATGGTAGCTATTTAATTTTTGGTTGAAAGTTTAACCATTTGGTAAAAAATCGATGTATTTTGTCGGAAATTCGTCTTGTTGGGTAAAAAATAAATCTTGTTTATTGAATGTCGATAATTTTGTTTGAAGATTCAACTATTTTATTAAAAATTCGTCTTTTTTAGTTGAACTAAACTATTTGAACATTTTTTCTTTTTTAAAAATGAAAATAAGTTTTGACTGAAATCAATTTTTTGTCGAAAATTCTTCTTCGGTTTAAATGTCAACTGTTTTGTGGAACATTAAAATTTTTAGTTTTAAAACTTGACTGCATGATTGAAAATTCGTTTTTTGGGTAGAGCATAATACTTTTAAGAATTATTTTCGCTTTTAACTTAATTATTTTTTAGGTATGTATATATTTTTAAGTTAATTATTCTTTTTTAAGAATTCGTATTTTTATTAAAAATTATTCTAGCTTTTTATTTAAAGTTTAAAATACTTTCTTAAAAATTATTTTATCTGTTAGGAGATTTATCTCCTTGGTTAAAAAATGTAACTAATTTGTTGAAAATTAACTTTTTTCAAAGGATTTTTTAAATTGAGAATTTAACAGTTTCTATGGTTAAAAAATAGTCCTTTTGGTCAATGTCAGCTGTTTTTAATTTAAAAATAAAAAGTTTTTTTTATTGAAATATCAACTATTACATTTTTTTGGTGAGAATTCATCTTTCTTGGTTCAAAATTCAACTATTTGGTTAAAAGTTAAACTCTTTTCTTAAAAATTCATTTTTTCGGGTTGAATATTCATAATTTTGATTGAAAATTTATCTATTTTGTTGAAAGTTAATTTTTATAATTAAAAGTCATTTTTGGTAAAAAATTATCTTCTTTGTTTAACATTCATCGTTTTAGTTGAAAATTCATCTTTTTAGTCAAAAATTAATTCTGAAAATTGAGCTATTCCATTTTTAGTTTTAAAATTATATTTTTAAAAATAAAAGTTAGACTAATCTGTTGAAAATTCCTATGTTTTGTTGAAAATATATCTTCTTGCTTAAAAATTTAATAGTTGGGATGGAATTTTTGTTTACTCTTGAATGAAAAATGTTTTTTAGTTGAAAATTCATATTTTGTTAAAAATTCGTCACTTTTATTTGAATTCAATTGTTTTTAATTAACAATTAAATTTTGTTCAAGGATTCATCTTTTTCGATCGAAAAATAAACTATTTTCATGTTTTAAAGTTGAAATAATGATTTATTAAAAATTATTTCTTTGTTCGAAAAATAATTTTCTCAGTTTGAAACATACTTTTTTTATCATTAAAAATACAACTATTTGGTTAAAAATTACACTATCTGATGAATTTTGTTGTTGTTGAAAATTTAACTGTTATGTTGAAAATCCATTTATTTGTCGAAAATTCAACTGTTTGATTAAACTTACATCTTTTTGGATAGAAAAATCTTCTTTTTTGGATTGATTATTCTTTTTTTTTTTGTTTTGAAAATGAACTTTTCTGTTGAAAATTCCACCACTTGGTTGAAAATTAATCTTTTAATTTGTTATTTTTTATTTTGTTGTATAATATACTTAGACCAGTTTATAATTGAAATGTAAAAAATGTAAAGAATTCAGTATGGTACCTACATTCATTAATTTTAAAAGAATTTCTTCTGTTTTCGTAAAAAATCGCCCTATTTTTCCCTGTTTTGAGAGAATTTTGGACAATGAAGTCTGAATTTAATTTACAAGTAGCCATCAATTTGGTCTTTTATCTTCATAATAAATTTTCTCGCCACTAAATGTTAAGAAACTCGATGTATGTCGGACATTGTTATATTATATATAATTTATATTTCATAAATGATTTTATTTATTACAGGAGGATCAAGCGATTTATGCCACTTACGTGAAAAATATGATTGATGAGGGTAAGCGCAGGCTTTTGGTAAACATTAATGATCTCCGAAAGAAGAATCCAAAACGAGCTGCAAGGTAAATAAACAGAAATTAACAGAATAATAATTTACGTAGAAAAATAATCAATATCCTCAATATCACAAATTTATAAAATATTTTAGCTTGCTCGAGAATTCTTTTGAAGAACAAATGGCTTTTGAGAATGCACTGAAGCAGTTTATAGCATCCATTGATACAGACTACGCGAAAGGAAAAGCTGAATTTTTCATCGGTTTCGAAGGAAGTTTTGGAAGCAGACACGTTACCCCGAGAAGTTTAACTTCAAGATTTCTCGGAAATCTTGTATGCTTAGAAGGCATTGTTACCAAATGTAAGGCTAGAATATTCTGACTGCATCATAAAATTGTATAAATTAAAATTAATACAAATATCTAACAATACATTTAATTTTGAAGGTTCTTTAGTTAGACCGAAAGTGGTAAGAAGTGTTCATTACTGCCCTGTAACGAAAGCAGTAACTGAAAGAGGATATAGCGATTTAACATCCTATGATGCTTTTCCTGCGTCGGCAGTTTATCCCTCCGTGGTAAGTAATTTTAATGTTGGAAATCCTATTAAGATCCTTCATTAAAATCCTTTAGAACAATCCATTGTGAGGAATTTTCAAACTTACATTTTATATTTCACAAAAAATAAACATTTGTATTATAAAATATATTTTATTTACCATTTATTGATATATTATTAGTTATAATTAGTATATTATTATTATTAATTTTTTTAAATAAATAAAAATTGAAATACGCAATAAATTACCTTCATTTGAATGTGAATTTGGAAATGTCTGGAAATTTGATTTAAAGTCAAAATTTGTTCGAGAACGTGCCTAATTTTTTTTAAATGTCAACATAAAATTGAATAACAATCATATTCTCTATTTGTAAAAGTAGCGTTATATTATTGTATTAAACCATTTTGTTGAATTTTTTTAAATGCAAAATTTCACTATTCTTTTTTTGTTTGAAATTTATCATTTTTATTTAAAAATTCAAGTGTCTGTTTGAAAAAAATCGTTCTTAGCTGAAAATTCAACTTACGTTGACTTGACTATTTGGTTAAAAGTCAAACTCTTGTTAAAACCTCATTTTTTTGTTAATAAAGATTAATTATTTTAATTTAAAAATATTTTTACTTAAAAAATGAAATATTTTGTTGCAATAAATTCTTTTTTTTTCTTTTGCTGAAAATGAATTTTTTAAACTGAAAATTTTTCGATTCCAGTTGAATAATCCATCATTTTATTTGAAAATTAAACTATTCTATTTTTGATTGAAAAGTTATTGTATCTTTTTAGATGAAAGTTCATCTTTTTTTGTAGAAATTAATCTTCTTGATAGAAAATTCACCTTTTTGTTTAAAATGTCATTATTATAATAAAACATTCATTATTTTAGTTTGAAATTCATCTCTTTAGATTAAAATTCAGCTATTCCAACTAAAGGTAGTCACTCTAGTTAGGTGAAAATGCATGTATTTTGTTAAAAATTCGCCTTTTTTTATACAAAAAATGAATTTTCGTCGTTGAAATTCATCTATGCCAGTTCAAGATTCAACTACTTTGTTGAAAATTTATGGATTTGGTTAAAACATCATCTTGTTTGGAAAATAACCTTCTTGTTTGAAAATTAATCTTTTTGGTTGAAAATTAAAGTATTCTAGTAAATATTCATAATATCAGTTGAAAATGCATTCTTTTGGCTGGAAGTAAAACTGCTTTGTTAAAAGTTAAACTCTTTTATTAAAAATTCATCTATTGCAGTTGGAGGTC
>JAAAKG020133738.1:0-66165 GCA_010014905.2 Druon quercuslanigerum | reverse complement strand
TGAAAATCAAAATTTCATACTCACTACCCATTTTCAAATTTGGAACTACCCTTTTGAATTTGGAACTACCCGTTTTGTTTGGTACTACCCCTTAAAATATACCATATATATAAAATATATATGGCCGCCATTGACAAAATTTTCCAACAATCTGAATTGGCGTTTTGACATCAGCGAATGATAAAAAAAACTTTGTTTTTATAACTCTAGCAATGATTTTTGAAGAGGGAAAATAATTCAAATCAAAAATGAAACAAAGCACTGAAAATTAGACTCAATTACTATTTCATGATGCCATACAAATACTATAGAAGGGAAGTTTTTTCGTGACATTTTTCATAGCCGATTGCAAACGCTTTTTTAAAATTAGTCTCAAAAACACTTTTCTAAGTGTAATTCAGCTTGAAAAAGCAGATTTTGACGTTATTTGTCACTAACGGCAATTTATAAATCCGAAATTAAACCAAAAGTACGGTAACTATGACGGTATCAAAAATGCTCGCTGCGAATTCGCCGAATGTACTAACTAGTCAAGAGGGTATCTTTTTTAATGTCTATTTTATATTTTCGAGAATTTATTGTAAAATTTGACGGAGTTCACTACTCGACGTACTATTATGAGTACATATTCAGCACAAAATTGGAAGAAGCTGGAAGAAATAATTTGAAAATAGTAATGTTTTGAAATCCGTTTTTGTCCGCGATTTTTGTGTTTGCCAATTCAAATTATTTCTCTTTATTTCAAATTTCAAAAAAGGATACGAGCGTTTCTAATAAATTCGGTTTTAGATAAATATTCATTTTTTTTATTTTCATTTCTACATGTACATGAATTAATAATATTAATACATAATACTACACAATTATCTAAATATGAAAGTGTATAATAATATTAACATATCAATATTGCCTGAAATATTGCTAGGTTCGACAAACTTTGTGTAGTCCGAAATAAAAAAATCGAAGCAATAAATAAATCAAAATTCCTATTTATATATCGCAGGCTTCACATACTTTTCCCTTCTATTCACTTTTTATCGTTTTCCACTTCATACGAATTGAATTAATAATACCTAATAAGAAGATCCAACTATTCTTCGGTGAAATTTCTTTCTTTATGTTTGAAATGTTTATTATTCCTATTTTAGGTCAAGCATTCATAATTTTTTGTTCAAAAAATCTTTTTGGTAATAAAATGCATCTCCTTTGGTAGAAACTTGATTCTTTTTGGTTTAAAATGCAAACGATCGGTTCAAAACTAATCAGGTTTGGTTGGGGATTTATTCATTTTGTTGAAAATTTATCATTTTAGATGAATTAAACTGTTTTCGATTTAGAAAAATTCATATTTTTGGATGAAATATCAACTTTTACGTTTTTTATTAAAAATTAATCTTTTTTTGTTTGAAAACGCATTCATCTATTGTGCTTAAAAATTCGCTTTTTCGGGTTCAAACTTTTTTTGTTTAAATTTTAACGAGTTGAAAGTCCGTTTTTTGTTGTTGAGAAATAATTTTTGGACTGAAAATTAAACTATTGCAATTTACAATTATAGATTCGTCATATGTGTTGAAAAAAATTTGGTAGAAAACGGAAATTAATTGTTGAAAATTGTTTCTTCTTTTGGTAAAGAATTACCCTTGGTAGAAAGTTAATCTATTCTTCATAAATTTCAATCAGTACCAATTTTATTAGAAGATCAATAATTAATTACTAAGTTATAGCTATGAATCAGCAACTTTTTAATGATAAATCGCTGATTGGAATTGGTCTAAATCTAAGCAGATATTAAAATTAATCTATTTTGGATGGGAATACAACTAGATAACCAATAAAATGGGAGTTTTTTAGAAGAGCGAAAAAACAGATGGAATCGAATTCGCCACTTAAAGATAAGATCGAAGTAAACTTCCGAGACGTCGTATTTGTGATTTAAGCACAACAAAGTTCTATTAGAAACGTTGAACCATTTTCGAGGAAATTGCGATGAAAAAGTGGAATTTGCAGTTTAAATAAAAAATACAAACTTGTTCCAGAGATATTGAGTTTATGAATGATGATAAAATTTCGGTAGTGATCGAAAATCTAATTTTCAATTTTTCACTACAGTAAAAACTTGCTCCCGAGATATGAATACCAACTATTTAATACAAGACAAGATTATTCTGTTCCGAAAAAATAAAATTAGTGTGACAGTATTGCACTGAGATGAGACGGGTTTTCGGTGAAAGGAGTATAAAAAGAACAAAATTATTACCACGATAAAATGCGTCGCTAAGATTTTACCTAAAATTTAATTTAATTGTTTCTATCACTATATTAAAAAATAATAATATGAACAACTCTTTTGATCACAAAATGTATTTCCTTTTTAAGCATTTTCTATGCAATAAACCCACAGTTGCGGAGAAAGGTTCGTTATCTGATTCTGTACTGCCACCCTTAATATATAAACTATTATTCGTTATTTTATTATTTATTATCAACTTGGTTGTTGTAAATAGTTCTAATAATAATGCAATTCAATAATTGTGAAAATGTTAACAATAAGTTGAATAAATATTAATTGTTATTTTGACTAGAAGATATTTTTTCATAATAAGTTCATTTTTAATCAAACAGTTACATTTTCAACAAAATAATTGAATTTTCTACTAAAATATTGAAATTTCAGGCCAAAAAGACGAATTTCATACATTTTTCAACCAAAATACGAATTTTACATCAAAAAGATGAATTTTCAACTAGAAAAATAAATCTTTACCAAAGTAATTTAAGTTACAATTCAATAGTTTACATAAAAAGGGCTTTAATTATAAATCAAATACTGTTCTATTCAACAGCAAAAGCCGAATTTTTACCAGAAAAGTAGAATCATCAACCAAATAAGATTAATTTTCCACCAAACAGTTGGATTTTTAACCAAAAGAAAAGAATCTTCAAACAAAATAAGACAAATTTGTATTTAAGAAAGATTTTTCAGTCAAGAAAGGAAAAAAATTCCTACGAACTTCTGAAATTTGCAAGCAAAAATATAAGTTTTCTATTGAACAGTTGAATTTTAAACAAAAAAAATTAATTAACAAGAAAATTGTTATATTTGCATCCAAAGAGAGTCTTCAACCAAAAAAATTTCTTTTTACAAAGTAGTTCAACCCGCGATCAAATAGTTGAATTTTCAACAAATAATTAAATTTTTAAACCAAAACAGGTTATTTTGAACCAAAATTATAATAATAGACCTTTTTAATTTTAAATAATTAACTTTCAACTATTAACATGACTTTTGTACCTAATGATGAATTTTTAATCCAAAAAGAAGCATATTCATCACAACACTTGAATTTTTGGGGCAAAAAATTCGTTATATTTCTAAGACGAATTTATTATAAGGTCCCTCTTTTTACACCCGAGAATGTCGGCCCTGTCCAGTGGTGTGAGACGCAGTCATCACACAAAACAGCAAAGTCAGCCGGACCTAACCGTGATTTTGCAGTAGAAGATGCTCAAAGCTCAAGTGTAGCGAGAAAATCTAATCAGTTGTTTGTGGTTCCAGCCTACTCGTATAAAACGCAAATTGCCGATGCTTTTGAATTATTAGGTTTTAATTAATTGTAGTTATTTCATCAAAAATGTTGCGCTTCATTATTTGTCTGTTTTTCATTGTGATTGCGACAAACGCCGAATTACTCAGGTAAGAAGTCCGTTTGTATAGAATGCTCAGTTTTCCTAAGCATACCTAAGGCTTTTTAAATGAAATATATGCACATTATCTTCTATTTTTCTCCAATTCTTTATATTTTGCGTTCTCTTTAGGATAAAATAGCTTTCCAGAGTTTCTGTCAATTATTGTGCGGCGCATTTACTTTTAGAAGAAAGGAATGCTCCAAACTGTGTTTGAAAGTGAATAGAAATATCGAGAGGGTAGTTCATGTAATTTTCCGGGTCTCACCTGACCATTTTTCATAAATGTATGTGTAATTTTATTTTAAGCAACATTTGCTAAAATATTAAAATTTTGTTTGCTTTAAATTGTTTGTAATTTTTCTTCATTGCTAAAATGACTATCCCCTAGTAAAAAAGTCAGGACTTCTGACCAATTATGTCCTCATGAGAAAATCTTAATAAGGTACATTGTATTAATTTTTATCCCTTCAGGAATATTTTTTGGTATCTGAAATCGTCGAAACTCGTAGACTCTGAATTTCTAACTGTTAGATTTATGTATGGAACCTCGAAAACCAATTTATTTTTAACTTTTAATCCTTTTCGGCTGACCTACATGAGGTCCTAGCCGATGAAACTACCTGATAGGTTGTGATTTAACATATCTTCAGACATAGTCAAGCTCGTCAAGAATGGTCAGGAATGGACGGAATGTTCATAAATCGTCAGAGCTTATAACCATTTGTAACGATTAATAACTTTTTAGAGGGTTTTTTTTTTTATCAAAATAATTTGGTAAACATAATAATTTAAAAATATTTTTATAAGGAGTAAAATATCAATGTTGTTGTTTTTTTTTATTAGTGTTGAATATACGACTGATAATATTCGTATGGTAAAATAAAATCTCTATTTTTCACATCTTTTTTTTTGCTCAGAAGCACACGGAATATCGATTTTGCGATTTTAGAAGACGTCAGTTTATAATCAATAGTCCTTTGTTCACGTCTTTAATGAAACATGCAAAGAGCAAACATTGAATACAAATTACAAATATGTGGTATAAAAAAGCGATAAGTACTTTATGTAAAATGGTTACTCATAGTGTAAATTGTGATTGATTGTATTATCCAAATGAACGTTGAACTCTCTAATCAGTCTGTTATCTATTAAATTGATCGCCTATATCAATTTCGCCAAAATCACTTATTGCCATGGTATTATTTCTGATTTTTATACAAATATTATACGTACCATCAAGAGCAAAAAACTATTTAAAAATGTAAGAATTATGTTTGTTGCCGCGAATTTTATAAAATTTTATAAGAAAAATCTATCCAGTCACATGATTTAATGCAATTTAAAATAAGTTTGATTTTAATTTGATTTTAGTTTTAAGTTCATATGTTAACTTTTAAAATTATTAAATTATTTAGTTTACAATTCATGATACAAAAATCGACAACTTAAAAAATGTTCAATTATGGGTCTTTTATTTTCACTTTAAAATGCAATTGTGAAGAGTTACACGGTGATTATCAGAGTTTTCATTTTCAGAAATCGCATAAATACCCCACTAAAATTTCATTGCATGATTAGTAATTTTCCAAAACATGATTTGCCAATGCCCGACCGTTTACTAAAAAGTCGACATTATTAAAAAAATGTTATGGTTTGAAATGATTCTCATGTAAAATTACGTAAATATAACATTTTTAAGATTTGTTTTTAATACAAAATACGCATTTGAAATAAAAAAATTTGTTATAAAAAACATTTTAACTTGATCAACTGTGAATATAGATTACCTAATGATTTTTCAATTTGAACTGTAGCCTAAATATTAAAAATTGAACAATCATGGATTTTTGCACATTTTAACGTTAAAAATTGAACTGATTAAATTCAAAACACTTCATAGTATTTTTAATTTAAAAATAACTTTAAATAATAGATTTATAATTAAACGCTTGTATTCCTTTTTAAATCAAATATTGAAAACTGTACAATTTCAAACTGAGTTGAGACTCCGGATTCTATAATCCCGCATCAAATTTACCTAGACGCTTCAGGCCGCTCGAGTTGGCCCTTGATAAATTGAAAATCAGTGTTCGAAAATTTAACTTTTTAACCAATCACTTTGTAGAAAATTTCATGACGCATCTTTTTTCTCTCGGCAAAAAGGTTGTATCTTTTGCCGTTTCTGTAACAAATCAAAAAAAACTTAATTTTTCTGACCAGCAAATTTACTAAATATTTTCTCTTCAACTCGCTCCGAAGGACAAAGTTCTTTATATTTAAGATGAAAATTTGAGAACTTTTCCTTCAAAGAAATGCTTAGTAGGATATAATTAAGTTTTCTGAAAAGTTTTACCCTAATTGAATTATTCGTTAACAAAATAGGATCATTCAGATAACATTGATCGAGTGCGTTATAGGTGACTACTTCGGAGTCTCGACCTACTCGACCACAGCCGTCGCCTCTGGACTGGAATTATTTTAGTCTGTGTATTTGTTCATACTGTTAAGTTGAATTTTGAATATCAAATCAAAAGCAATTCTTTTTTTGATAGGGTAAAATCGTGAAATATTTACATCTTACATTATATATATATACGTATTTACTGGGTGATTAGAAACATTTAGAAAAATATATCTCACAACACTCATTTTTAAGCAAAATAATAATTTTTCAACCAAAATTATGAATTTTCAACAAAAAAGTTCATTTTGAACCAAAAAGTTTACTTATCTACCAATAACTTATTTTTTTCTTTAAAATTGTTTAAACTTCATTTTACTGGTTTTATTCAAACTAAACTTGTTAGCAATTATACCACTAATGAGATAAAAATGGTTTAGTACATATTTAATACTTTTTGTAAAGAGAGCATCAATATAGTTCGTAGACAATCTCATAATGAACATAATAAACAGATATTAAATAAATATTACGGCTAATTTCTGAAGAGAAAATAAAAAGGAAAACTTACATCAACTATTTCTAAATAAATAATTACGTCTTAAACTATTTTTTCTACAGTAAATTTATATTTCGTTTCCAAAATTTGTTAGACTTAGTAATGTGGCTACCTTTTTTGATTTCATAAATCAAGTTAAAGAATGAGTAATGTGCTTGTCGACTTTATACTGAAAACATCCTTAATATTTTGAATTTATTACTCAATAAAAAAATCCTGTTTCCTTTATTTCAACTAGTTTACAGTAGTATGCATGTAAAATATGCCCTCAATTTTACTAATGCAAATTTTTACGAAATGAAAATAATAAAGAAAATAATCTTCAAAGTCAATAATTTATTTTTTATTCACTTTCATAAGTATTGAAATTTTTATCTTTTTAAAGTAAGTGTACGTACAAATACCTTGTTTTTCTTCACTTTGCTAATATTATTAGCCCTATTTTCTTTCTTTCTATTTATTTTTCTACCTCCAGGTATAGTTTCTAGCAAACTCAACATTTACTTTTTTAGTTATTCATTTTCAATATTTATAGATTTATTTGCTTAGAAATCAAATACAATGTTCTCTCAATTTTAAGAGTTGTGTAATACTTTCTTAGCTAATCTTAAAAATGAACTGAAGATGCCCTCGCTTTTTGTTTACATTATGTTTCTAATCTACACCCATTAGAAGGATATTGTATACAAACATAGTTGTATTCTAACGGGCTAAATGGCGCGGTGCAACCGGGCTCCGAAGTTATCGCCCCTCGTGCTCGGTCAATGCTATTTGAATGATCCTATTTTGTCCACGAATAATTCAATCATGGTAAAACTTTTCCGAAAACTTAATCATATCCTACCAAGCATTTCCTTTGCTAGAAGCTTGGGCTTACTCAAAATTCTGCCAATAAACGAAGCGTTTGAAAATTGTCTAACGTTATTTTGATACTGCTTGTCAATAAAATTTATAACTTTTTTATTTAACAAAACCAAGAAAATTTTAATTGCACATTATCTTAAGGACATTTTGAAGGAAAATTTCTCAAATTTTCATCTTAAAATATAAAGAACTTTGTCTTTCGGAGCGAGTTGAAGTGAAAATAATTAGTAAATTTGCTGATCTGAAAAATTAAGTTTTTTTGATTTTTTACAGAAACGGTAAAAAATACAACTTTTTTACCGAGAGAAAAAAGATGCGCCATGAAATTTTCTACAAAGCGATGTATTAAAAAGTTAAATTTTTGAAAACTGATTTTCAAGTCATCAGAGGCCAACTCGAGCGGCCTGAAGCGACTAGGCAAATTTGATGCGGGGTTTAATCCGGAGTCTCTATTGTTACCCTTGAAGCCTTCGAATTTAAATATTAATTCAAACTTTTAATGGTAAAATTTTAATTGTTCCATTTTTAATTTGTAAGTTAAAATCTTGACATTTGATGTCTAAATGACAATTGAACCATTTTTAATTTAATACAACTGAAAATTAAAAAAATTAACTTCTAATTTAAAAGGTGTTTATTTAAAATAAAAATTTTAATAGTTCAATTTTTAATGTTTCTTACCTAAAATTGTTTAAAATGGTATAGTTTTGAACATTTCCAAATTTATTAATAAATTCTGCAAATTAAAGAATTAGAAATATGATAGCTTAGATTGAGACTTGTTAAATTGAAATCTTTAGACTGTTCGACTTAGAAAAGTTTAAAATTAAAATATTTGCACTTTAACGGCATTTAATTTTAAATTGTATTTATACCTTGAATTGAACGAATTTTAAGCTTTAAGTTTAAAAATTTAAAATTTAAATGAAAAAAATCTCAGCTATAAAAGTTCGATTTTTTTAAAAATTTCAATGAGCATGTCAAATTTTTGTGAACTATGAAATAGCCTGAAATTTTTGTCCTTGAATAAAATGGCCACCTTGTAACTAAAACAGCACCAGACATGGAAACATTATTTAAATTGTACTTTTATTTGCATTGCAGGGTGTCGACTCCGGAGACGATTTTAAGCTATCACAGATGAATTTTTCTTTATTTACAAGAATTATTTATCAGTTATAAATAATTGAGTTTAATCGACACCCACAATTTTAATTAGATTCTATCTTGGAATAAGCTTTAAAAATTGGCGATAGAAATTAAAATATAATTTCAATATCCCTTATGCTAAGGTTATAATTATTTTTTAAGGATTCCTGTCTATAAAACGAAAACTCCCAGAAGGCTTCTGCAGGAAGTTGGAACCGATGTCAATCTTGTACGAATTCGATATGGAGATTTGACACCAGAACCTCTTTCCAACTATTTAGATGCTCAATATTATGGAGTCATTACAATTGGAAACCCTCCACAAAAGTTTAGTATTCTTTTTGACACTGGCTCCTCAAATCTTTGGGTGCCATCCAAAAAATGCCACATGACCAACATTGCTTGCCGTGAGTATTTACTTTGTATAAATAAATGAATCGACCATTTATTTCAAGAGACATTTGCGCACGTATGTACTTGATACTGATATATACAATGGAATGTAAATTAGCCACATTAGTCATTATTTCAGAGATAATATACAATTAAACTTATTTTAGATCAATATTTTCAAGTGATGTCAACTTTGCGATTAGATTAAGAATAGACTGATAAAAAAGTAATCTCTAAGCAAATTCTGTTTTATTACCAATTTTGGTCTCTCTTATTTAACACTCAAATATTTATCATGTATTGGTGAAATATTGCCAAGTTATCAGTTTCAAGTTTTTAAGACTTGCAGGGTTCAAAACAAAAGGAGGGGAAATAAAGTAAATAAAATAAATGATTTCTGTCATCAGATTTTTGTTTTAATTGGATATATTTATTTTGTTGAAAATCTATTCACGGCGATATAAAAAAATCCCGAGAAAACATAAAACTTGTTTAATAAAGAATTGTTATGTTTTAAATCGTACTTTTAATCAATAATATTTTCTCTTCTAAGAATTCCTTAATTAATAATTAAATCGTCATACTCATAATGTACATACTTTGAATGTAGATTTTAACAATTCAAAAATGCATAATGCATAATGAATTTAAATGATATAAATATTGTTTGAAATTCCATAAATATAAATTTAACTAAAAAAAAACCTTTTAAACAAAAGTTACCCGCGCGAAACTTGACTTCACGTTCCTGGATTTTCATTTTTTAGTATTATAAAAATAAACTATTTAAAAGTTCATAATACCAAATTTTTAAATAATAATATTGTAAAAAATGTTTAGAACGATATAAATAATTTAAGAAATGACTAATTATAGTTAGTAAGATATTTTTAAAGAAACTCTTTCGTAATTGTATTATTTTCATGGATGCCAATATTTTTCTCGTATATGGAAATCTCAACTGTTTCTATGTAAGTATTGTTAGTCACAAAATTGTTCAATTTTAAATAGCGATATTTTTAAAATCTTAAATTAAAAATTCAAAATTTTTTAGTTTGAAACGCTTATAATTTGAAAGTTTGTGGGCACTGAAAACAGTTAATATTTTTTTAATACACGTAGTAAAACTGAAAGACTTAACTATTACCATTTTCAAATTAAACCCAGAGGCATAAAACAATTTTAAAGAAAAAACTTTCATTAAAAAAATACAATGTTTTGGTTTTATTTTCAACTCAAAGAAAAGATTGGGCTTCTTCATTTAAGAAAAAGTAAGATAAAGAAGTTTGTTTCAATGTGGATAAATCTTAAGGTTAATTAAATATTACATGGGCTATATAGTTATAGAAAAATATTTAAAATCCGCTAGAAACTGCACTTACATTTTCCGAATTGTAAAACGCAGGTTATTTGTAGTTTTTTAAAATTGTTTGAATTTTAGAACTTATTAAATTTGTCTTCTCGAAAAATGTCATTTAGTTTAATTATAAACCTTGTAATTCGTGTTTGAATTTCGGTTCAATCAAACTATAATTGTTTTAATATGTCTTATTATAGTGTCAATCTTTATTCTAATTTTAATTTAAAAATCTTCAATTTCGACAGACCGTCGTACTTTCTTATAGTTAATTCCAAAATAGTTTAGTTTAAAATTAGTAAAATTTAAAAAAGTTAAATTAATTATAACAGATAGTTCTGCAAATTAAAAAAAAGATTTTACTACTGGTGGTAAAATATTCTTGTTTTAAATAGAATAAATTCTTAGGGGAAGTTTTTCGAAAATAGGAGAAAAAACGGAAAACAAATAGGAATGGAGGAGACTAACCTGCGTTCTAGATCTGAAATTCTCAATTTTTCTAATTTTAATTTAACTGAAATGTTTAAAAACATTTTTCAGTACTTCATAATAAATATGATAGCAAAAGGTCAAAGAGCTATGTTAAAAACGGAACTGATTTTGCCATTCAATACGGGAGTGGAAGCCTTTCTGGATTCTTATCTACCGACACTGTTACTGTAAGTCTGTTACAGAAACAATGCATCTAAATAAAATAAATCTTGTTAAACTATATACATTTTTTTCAATGGATTTGTCGACTAGGTGGCAGGAGCTAATATTGCGAACCAAACTTTTGCTGAAGCAATGAGCGAGCCTGGATTAGCATTTGTTGCTGCTAAATTCGATGGTGTTTTGGGAATGGGCTACTCCAGAATTTCAGTCGATGGCGTGACTCCAGTCTTTTACAACATGGTTAAACAAGGATTGGTTCCTCAACCCGTCTTCAGCTTCTATCTCAACAGGTATATTTTAATTTTTCAATACCAATATTTGTTTGTATGAAAAAGTTCGAAAATATTAGATAGGGAAGCGTTAAAAGAGTTCTAATAGACAGAGTTTTGATAAAATAAATAAAAATCTGTTAAAGGAATTAAAATTTAGAGTGTGTTGAATGCTACATTTTTAGAACAAAATTTCATATTTAAAGACTCTCTAACAACCTCAAAATACAACATAAACAATAATTCGGAATTCCAAAAAAATACTTTCGCATAACGGTGGATTTTTGTGAAGGTTTTTTCGATTGTGATTAAGAAATAAAAATAAAAAAGGAAGAGGAATATCGTCATTCTAATCTTTAATTTCAAATTTGTTTTCAGAGACCCATCGGCTGAAATCGGAGGGGAAATGATCTTGGGAGGTTCTGATCCTGAGCATTACGAGGGTGAATTCACGTACGTCCCTGTTGATCGCAAAGCCTACTGGCAATTCAAAATGGACAAGTAAGTTTTTTCAAATTTTTTTTATCTCACAATTGCTTTCTCATGAAGTTATTATTCACAACAATTAACGATTTATCCCGTCTTGCAGAATTGCAGTTGGCGGCAAGACTTTCTGTGGTAACGGATGCGAAGCCATCGCTGATACTGGAACTTCTCTAATTGCTGGTCCAGTCGATGAGATTAAAGGAATCAACGAGAAAATTGGTGCTACGCAAATAGTTGGCGGTGAATGGATGGTAAGGAAACATTCATTATCAATGTTATCGTTATAAACAAGTGAACAAAGTGTTTCTGTAAAAGATTATAATTCTATTAAGAGAAACTAAAATCAAAAACAGGTTTCGTAATTCTCATTGTATTTTCATCCACAGATCAATTGCAACTTGGTTGCCGATTTGCCAGAAATCGACTTTATCATCGGTGGCAAAAAATTCCCATTGAAAGGAGAACACTACGTTCTCAAGGTAAGTTTAATTTCAGATTTATTATGTATTAATCCTGATTTTTATTTTATGTTGAATCTATTTTGTATCTAAAATCTTATTTATTTTCTATACAATTTACATTGATTGTAAATAATATGCAGATATTTATGGAAGCACGTTTTTCAAGTAGAAATATTGATTAGAATATATCTTTCGAGATATTGAGGTCTTGAAAGGTCATGCTATTCCTGGTTTGTTACATATATTATAACAGTTCGTGACTCACTAACTTCTAGATTAAATGTAAATCTGGAAAATAAGACCAGTGTCTACCAGACGTATGATTTTTAATTCCTGGGTTTCTCTCGGTCAATTTTTCACTTTGTCGGTCTGGTAATGGAAGGATGGCAGTATAGAACTAGATAACCAACATTTTCACGTAAATGAGTTTATCTTATAAAAATGCTTTAAAACTTAAATCGGGTATACTACCCTAGAGTAGATAGTGATATTGCAGTAAATAATAATTCATTTAAAATACTAATATACGTAAAATAATTTTTTAATGTAATTAACTGTTAAAACACGATACGTCTTGAATTAAAATAGAAATAATTAGAGTTAGTTATTTTACTTATATTTGTGCTTATAATAAATGATTTAACTACCCCCTACATGTTTTGTCAAACGGATTTGTTCAATTTATCATTTTTTTAAATGTTGTAATGAGAAATTTAATTAAAATTAGATTTTCAATTTTAGATTAAGGTTTAGACGAAATAATAATTCTTGTCTTTTGTGGCATCTATATTTCTTATGAATTGTTATTCTTTAAAGAAGAAAGGATATTTTTTTATCGATTTTTCAGCGAGAATTCGTCTGATTTCAATTAAATTTTGATTTTCTCGAAACAGAATCAGCGTCCACATATCACGGAAGAGTTTTTATTTAGGTAAAAAATTGAAAATTTGATTTTCAATTTCTACCGAAAAGTCGATTTTCAAAACCTGTGAAATTGTTACCTCAAAATTCTTGGTTCGAAGAAAATAAGTCCCAGTCATTTCCCACACTTTACATTAGAAGTTCAATTATTTTTATTTTAAAGCTTTAAAATTTTATAATAACTTCTGGATATCTTTTCAAATGATTTGCAATTTCCCTTCAAGTTTTAAAAAATCCTCCAGAATCAGAAGAATTACCTCACAATCTTTCATATTCATTATTGAAAATTTTGGTAATCTTTTTAAATATTTTCTTTAAATAATTTTCAAAACAATCTTAATTTTTTTTTTGTTTTTTTTAGAGCTTTTCACAATTCTTAAAAAGATTTAGAACCTATATTTTGTTTTAAATTAGGCCATGACTATTTGCATCGAAATTTCGATAGGAACACTTGGCTTTTTTCGCAAAACACACTTTGTTTATATTATTTGTAATGATTTTAACTTTTTAATTCAATATATTTAAAATTACTTCAATTGTTCTGCAAATAAAAAGTATTCAATTGTTGATACATCAAAATTCTTACAAATGATTTATTTTTTTAATAGAACAATCAAAATCGTAACGTTCAAAGTTAAAAAACTATCTGAAACTGTTTAATTTTTAACGTAAAAATCTGGAAATTCTTGAATGTTGAACGGGTTTTAAATCGTCTCAACAAATCAATTATTTTTTAGTTTTCAATGCCTAAAGTACAGTTTAATTTTAAAAATAATGAATGATTAATATTTAAAGTTATCAAATAAAAATGTTTTTATCCTAAATTTTCAATTTCAATGAATTTTCAATGAATTATTAATATTTAAAGTTATCAAATAAAAATGTTTTTTATCCTAAATTTTCAATTTCAAAAGCTCTTAATTTTTAATTATTCAAATCTTCAAGACTAAATTTTGAAATTCTTCAAATTTAAAATGTACGATTAAAAATAAAAATGGAAAATTCTTGAAGTTAAAGATTTCTGAATTACGCATGATAAACTTAATAATATTATAATGAAAAAAGAAAAAAAATGCAATTTATTATTTAAAAAATTGATAAAATCGAACTGGGACAGATTTTTTTAAATTTGTAAAATTTCTAGTCAAAAATAAATTCCCGGTTTTTCTCAGTCTCATAAAATTCCGTGTCATATCACGATTTTTCGGTTTAGCGATCACCTTAAATAGGAATCGCAGTTCTTTTCGAAATTTTATCTTTCCAAATCAGAATAATTCTTTTGAAAAATTCCTTGCTCTCTGAATTATATTTTTGTTCGAAAATTGTCTGATATAATTCAGATTTAAATACAGTTGATTATAAAAATCTCCTGTTCCAACTCAACATTATCATTTTCTCGAAAATCCAATGTTGCAAGTCACAATTATAGACAATTATAATTCTTTTTCAAAATTTCTTCCTTTTCAAGTTCAGAATTACATTTTAAAACGTAAAAATCTTTTCTTCCCTCATATAAAAATATAAAATTCAGAATACAAAAACAATTGCAAACAGCGTCACTTACATTATTGTCATTACATACTATTAAATGTTTTTTTAGTGATCGTGTCATGATTGAACAAACTGAATGTAATAAATTTATAAAAACTTTTTTAATATTCATTTTAGTATATACAATGAAAATTCCTGGTAATTTCACGCCTTTTTCTGATTAGGTAGACAACCCGATTACTTATCATGTTTAATCAATTTTTCTATACGATAGGTATCCCAGTTCGGCAAGACGATATGTCTCAGTGGATTCATGGGAATTGATATTCCTCCCCCGAACGGACCACTATGGATCTTGGGAGATGTTTTCATCGGACGTTTCTACACTGAATTTGACATGGGAAATGATCGTGTTGGATTCGCCCCTGCCAAATAGGCAAATAATTCCTAGGCTAGTTTAAAATTTGACTAGTTCACAAATTTCGAAATAAAGTGATTCTTACGCCTGTTATTTTAAGAATCCTTTTTATTCCAATCTAGAGTGATAATGATGTCATATAGTCGTTACCAATTTATTATAGACTGTGCGTACGAACAAAGTTTTGTCAACAAAAAATAAAGCGTGTTTTTATCAATATTTGCAGTTTGTTTTCATTAAAATACTAACCCAGGGTTATTACATGACCTGGAAGTCAAGGAATTTTGACAAAATTACTGTTCTTTTAGTAGTTACACTTATTTTAAAGTCTCAGTTATTATTTTGGTACTTTCCGGACAATTAGAATTTGCGAATTGATACCAGGATTGTTAGAGAAATCGACATTCAAAATTCCGGGGCAATTTTTACCAAATTCGTTGTACTGAATATAATTTCCAGAAAAAGTAATATTACCTATGTGCCTTAATTTTTATAATAACATCAATTTTTTACCCATTAGGGCGCAAAAGGTAATCAAATTCTACGTCTAATAAATTCAAGCCGAAGGCGAAATTAAAATTATATAAAAACATATGACAAAAAACAAATTGAGATGTTTTTGAAAAATTTGAACAACTAAAGTTCTTGGGACTCATTTTAAAGGCAAGCCTCAAAAAGCATTTCATTAATTTGTTCAGATATTTTTTTAAATTTTGTCCCTAGATTCCCTTGGGTCAATCGTGGAGCAAAAAATCGAACAATTTCAAAAATGTGTAAATTCTTACAAATTTTTTTATATCTTGATATTTTTATCAATTTAAGTAATAATGATAAGAATACTATTTTTAAGTTTTTAAATTATAAGGAGTGCACAAGCATTATTTGCAATTTTTCGATTTTTTGCACCATGCTCGATCTAGCATAGAATCCAGGGAAAATTTTTTAAATATCCTAACACTTTAGAAAAATACTATAGAGAATTTCCTATAAAATTAGCCAAAAATGTATAAAAAATATTGATCAACATTTAAATTTGAAGTCTTTTTGCAATATCTTTTTATAAACTTGACAGTTTGCTTTCAACTTGGACCTACTAGGCGCACAGTTTTATTAATTTTCGTGCTATTATGGGGCAAAAATTGACATGTTTATATTATTACCATTAAGAGACTTTAGCAATAGCACAATAAAAAGGCATGTAGATAATTTTTTCCAGTAGTATATATAAAATTATTAATAAATAAAATTTTCCAGGCTCTCTTTCAAAATTCCAGGAATTTCCAGGTTTTGTAGCAACCCTGGATACCAATTTTTGGCTTATAAAAATAATAAAAATTGTTTAGAATTCAATAATGATCGAAAAGCTCTATAGTAATGAATGGACTTAAACCCTGAAACCCTTTGAACAAATTAGTCAAAATATTTATATCTAATAAATATTAAAGAGTTTCATTTTATCGAATTTATATTTAAAATTTGGTATTTTAATACAATATATTTTGCACAATCAAAACATACCTCCCTAATTGAAATAAACCGGGGTAACCCTGATATAATAAATTATCGCACAGCAACATTACAAGTTAATTCTGAATTCCTTATAACCGCAAAATTATCCTGACATCTGCATTATAACAATTATCATATTAGCCTAAGATAAAAATGCTTAAAGAGACGAATCTGTAAGATTAGTGCAATCGTTTTAATGAAGTACATGAATCTATTGAAACGCCATTGCTGAATTATCTTTAGCACGTTGCAAAAGTTGCTTCACTTTTGTTTAATTACAATAGATACGAATGTTCTAAAAGTACATTCACGATTTACTTATTACACTTTCGAAAGCTTAATTACTGATATTAAATAAAAGTCTACTTGTTAAAATTAACAGTATTAATAGTCGTATATGATACTCAGCATAGCATCTAAGTCATATACTTAGATAAATAAAAATATTGCGCTTATGTTCAATTAGTTAATTATGTACATACAATACACATTGTTCGGTTGCCGCTGTGAAGATAATTAGACATCACAATCACTTACCATCCCGACACGGGATTTTATCAATCGAGATCTAATGTCACTCCTATCGAGTCCAGTAGATTAATCCTTCTAAAACTTTCCGCCTGTGATCAACTCCATAAGTTCTTCCTGAAATATTAACCAATTTGCGTCTATCAGCCATAAACTTTTTTCAATTGCAAATCCCTTCTTGCACAACTGTCTTTAATCCAATTACCAGTGGATTCATTTAGTTCATAACATAATCTAAATAGGAATCATGGAATCAAACTTACATAGGTTTCATCACTTTAGAGGAAGTTGTTGTTTTCTTTTTATTACTGCGACACTTCTTCACATAAGCTTCGATAAGTGCTCCTATCTTCTTCGGATTTATCTCACCAGAGCGATTGTGACAAATCTGAAATAGAAACAAAATTGAGGCTTATAGACCTAGAATAAATTAAATTAACATCTAAAAAACTTGTAGACTTCAAATTAAAATCTAGAATAACGTCTAAATGTTTGAAAATATTTATAATCACCTTCGGCACCGCTTTGCGCATAATATCCTTGTATTCCTCCTTCGTTACATGCTTTTTAGTATAATGTGGCTTAAGAACCAATTTGACTTCCTCCACAACTCTTTCCTGCCGATTAAGCTTCTTCAAGAACTGAAAATTGTGCTGGTTTTAATAATCAAAGTTCATGAAAATGTGAAATATTGTTATTATTCCAATTGGGATTTGCAAATTAACCTTGTCCTTTACTTGCATTTCCACTGCAGAACTTGGGAGATCGTCTAAAATTTGAAGTTGATTTTCATCCATACGAACGCCAACTTTGGGATTCGTAGCTAAAAGTGAAGAAATTTGAAAGAATTAAATTTAAATCACTTAATCGAAAGAATTTATTCACATAAACAAATTTCAAATTTGAATTTGAAATAAAATGCAATACAGAATTTTTTACAAATTTGAATCAATTGTTTCTTATCTGCAAAAAATAATATACTCGCAACTTTCAATAATGTGCTTTAAGACACAACCTGGGGTTTTCAAATTCAAATTATTTTTGAACACTTAACACAGATTCAACAAAAAAACAATTGACAACTTTCTTACACGTTTAGACCATCCAGACTTAACAAACAAATAACAAAGACAAAAGCAATAAAAATTGAATATTCAGGAAAAAAGTATAGCACTTTCATGCAAAAAATAATGATTTTTTTAAAGAATAAAAATAGTATCTTTTTAAGGAATTGACAATAATTCAAGTTACCAATTTTTTAAAGGCTCTTTCCTTTTTTCACTATACAACAACAACAAACATTCTTACCAGAAGAAAGAGGATACACACGTTTTTTTCTCTTGTCCTTCTTGACTTTGACCTTGGTAGAAATTCTGTTGGTAGCAGGCGACGATCCAAAGAGAGTATCGAATGCGTCCTTTTTACTGTCCTTATTCCCTTTAGATTTACTAAGTATTGGAGGAGGACTGTTGTAAGGGCTAGGAGGTTCAAACATTCCGTCACTAAGAGTGGAACCGGGTGAGTAGGGTGAGGACATGTCTATCACGTCGTTCATCATCTCTGTTTCGTTACCATTTTGACTTAAAGCGTTGGATTTTGCAGCAGGTTTCGATGTACGAAGTGGCATCGTCTTTATCGAATTGGCAAACAAGTTTGGTAACTGTGGTCTTTCGAGTTGCCGCTGTTTTATTTGATAACTTGGTGGAGAGATGCGATTTGTCTGGAAATTCAAAAGTTTATTGTCACGAATAATGCACTTGAAAAAAATCAGTTAATCCCTTGAATCTTTTCTGGAGGAAAACCTTTACTAATTGAGCAATTAGATCCAAGATTATGGAGATAAATTCACTTTCATTAATTTGAACTCAATGTTTGAACCAATTTAGATAGATACTTTTAAACGTTTTTTCACAAGACGTTGAAATTTACTAGATTGCACGACGTAAAAAATTTCAATTTTAGTGCAGTTTAGTAATTTTATACTTTTTACTTTTTAAATTAATATTCTTAATTTTGAGGTTTTTAAAATTATAATTTTGATAAAGAATATGCCCGTTATCATTTTTATATTCAGTTTTTTATGCCGAAGTTATTTTTTATGCTTTTGGCTTATTGTTTAAATCTTAAAAAAGAAACACTTCTATTATAAGAGTTTTAAAAAAATGGTGTAATGCAAAGGAAGATTTTTTACTGAAATAATTCAAAAAGTTTTATAACATTATTTTCTCAAGATTGACAAAATTTTCCTTTACAATAAAATTTAAATTAAAAATATATGAAATCTAAATTAGATTAATTCAAAAATAATTGTTTAAACTGTATGTTATAAAAGTAGTCCCGGTTGATATCTCTACTGCGGTAAAATTTTTTATTTCTGAACGTTTTTATCGGATTGCAATCAATTTTAAGATTTCAAACCAATTTTTTGAAATCTCATAATTCAACATTGGGAATGTTTACTCAGAAAAGATAATTATTATTTATTAATTAATCAGGCAATAGTGAAAAGTCAAGTGATAAAACTCCAAAACTTGTTATAGAAAGGCAATCAAAGTTATTTCTTTTTAAAAAAATGACTGAATATAATTTGCATAAGGCAACATCTTTCAAAATAATTTAATTTTCTTATAAAAAATATTATTGTAGACTTAATAATAAAATTTAATTGACATATGGAGCACTTATTTTCTTCATTATTTTATGTTTTTACTGTGAATACTTCATATTATAAGTTATATGTTCATGTTTATTTATTTTTGGTAGTAATTATAAAAAAATTTAACTTTAAATCAAAAAAGAGCATATTATTGAAAAAAATTTAATATTAGAATTTTTTCAACTTTAAAAATACGTACAAGTTTAACTTGTTTAGTAACATCAAACCACTCGTAGGTTATATTTACTTTTTCTGAAGTCTTTGAAACGAGTACGAATATTTAAAAAATATTGTAAACCTTAAAAAATTTCTTTAAATCAGTGGTCAAAAATAAATGTCAAAAATAATTGCAAGCAATCTTCATTTTCTATTGTTAAAAAATAACGAACTACCCTCCAGTTTGTTTAGCTCTTCCTCTTGAAAAGTAGAAACTAGAAACAGTTGCAGTAGACATTTCTCGATTCCACCGAAAGTTCGTACAGAACTCAAATTTCACGAAACCTTTCAAATTTAATAATTTTCAAAAGGTTTTAAAAATATCAAATATCCATTTTCGCGTTCGAGGAGAAAGAAGATTTTGAATAACTAGTCGGGAATTAAGGAATTGTAAACTTAAGAGTAAAATCGAGATATTTAATTCTGCAACGATTTGTAAAGTATTAGCAACATCCTTATACATACCTGCAAAAGATTTCTCTGAGTAGTTGCGGGAGCGTTTGCATTAAACATATTCCTCTGTACAGCAGCAGCGACTGTCGCCAGGACAGGATTAATAGTTGGGAATGGAGTTGCGGTTGATTGAGCATTTTGTTGATTCTGTTGACTTTTAGTCGGACTCTCGCTGACAATGGCCACATCACCCAGACTATCATTCTCAGGAGAGATGTCCCTCTTAGGAGAAGGTCTTTTCAGAGTCACCATCGATATAATCTTCGGTTTGTCAGTCAACTTTTCAGAAGACTGCTGTTCCTGCTGTTGATTATCATTGGAAGTTAAAGGTGTATCAGCATTATCGTGTTTTCTAGGCGAGGATCGTTGATTTCTTTCATCGCTGACAGGAGTAGCTTCTTGACTCTGAACAGGAGTTGGTGATCGGGACTTGGTAGGATCAAATGGATCATAGGCATCGGGAGACGTGGGTGGAGAAGAAGGTGGTTCAGGAGGTGTATTGGGTCCGATCTTCAAACGTAACTCTAGCTCTTCCTGCGCCCTCATTTCCAATTCTTCTTCAACCCTCTCGTCAATCTCCTCTTCCTCTTCTTCTTCCAACAGAGGATTCATCATCGAAGGCCTCAAGTTTGTTTTATTATTAATCGAAAACTTAACCTGCGGCTCAGGAGGAGTTTTAGGACCCTGGGAAACAAATTGATCTCGTGGAGGAGTAGTTTGGGAAGACTGGCGGGGCTCAATGGCTATCAAATTCTGAGCCTGTTTTTCGTCATCGTCACTTAAAACAATGACATCACGTGGTGAGGGTGTCTGCTCTCTAAATGGCGATTGATCCAAATCGATAACAGCAACTGGTTTCTTCGTAGCAGCTATCTCAGCCGCTTTGGATTTCTTCTTTTTATCCTTCTTCGCTTTTGGAGATTTTGCCCTCTTCTCCTTAGCTTTATCCTTCTTCGTCTTCTTCGGAGGTTCTAGTTGTAGGGGCTCTCTGCGTCTGCGTTTCGTCGGCGGCATCAAGGGTATCGTCTCCGGCAGTTCAGGAAGTTGCATCTGGTTAGACTCGTTTTCCTTGTTGAAGCAAACGCTCACCAAAATATTGTCACCACTCGCAAAGACTTCTTTAGATGGTGGTGGAGTTCTATTCCTCTTCGTCTTTTTCCGTTTTTCTTCTTCCTTGGACTTCCTTCGTTCTTTTTTCTTCTCCTTTTTCTTTTTCTTTATTGCTTCCTTGTTTGTTAGAATAACCGTCAAGTTCTTGGGTGGAACTGTCACGTTGTCTATACCGTGAACTGGTGACCAACATCGTGGCGGAAGTTCATTACGTTCTGGAGTCTTGGACCTAGATGCGGAAAGAGACGGAGTCCACTGTGCACTCCAGGATTCCCGATCATCCCTCTCTCTAAAGTGCTGTTCCCGACTGATAACTTTTTCGGCCATCTCCCAATTCCTGTTGCGATCCCTCTCCTGCGAAAGTGACCTTTCTATAGACCTTGATCTGCTCACTTGTTTCCTCTTGGCGTGTTTCTTCTCTCGGGATCTCGAGGCTGCCCTCTTCGCACTCTTGGAGCGCGACCTCTTTCGGTTCCTGGATCGACTTCTGGATTTGTGCTTTTTCTTCTCCTTTCTTCTATCACGAGACCTAGTACGGCTTCTAGACCTTCGCTTCCTGGAGTGCGACCTCTTCCTGCGCCGAGGTGACATGGATCTCCTTCTTCGGGAGAGAGACCTCGATCTTCTTTTCTTCGAAACGGACCTTCGCCTCGGAGACTTGCGTCTTCTGGGCGACAAGGACCTTCCCCTAGAATATGTCCTTCCTCTCGAAGCTCTGTCTCTTAGAAGATCTCTAGACCACGATCTGCGCTTCGACCTAGACCTCGTCCTGGATCTCACCCTGGAATACGATCGACTTCTGCGAGCTTTGGAAACGCTTCTACGCGGTTTCGAAACACTTTTGCTTCTTGATTTGCTTCTCGTTAAACTACGCGACACTTCTCGAATATCTCTTCCATATTCATCCTTCCTCGGACGCGGTTTCTCAGCCACAATTTTTCTGACGTCGTATCTTGGCAATTCCTTCCTCTTTTCCTTTTTCTTTAACGCTTCCTTCTTTTTCTTCTTGTCTTTATCCTTCTCCCTTGACCTAGACCTTCTATCCTTTTCTCTATAATTTCTGTCCTTATTACTCTTGGAAACTTTCTTCCAGGAAACTAAGTTTTCAGAAGAAATATTTTCCTTATTCTTCTCTGATTCTTTAGTCTTCTCCTTCTTGTCCTTCTTCTTTTTCTTCTTGCCCTCTTCATCCTTGTCCTTAGACTTGGCCCTGCGAACAAGTTTGCCATCTTCTAGTATCTCTCCCTCCTCCATTTCCTTTTCTTTCCTTAAAGACAACAAGGTCAACTCATCTTCAAAGTTCATCGCCTCATCAGTTTCAGAAATAGCTTCCGTGCCTAGTCCTGCATAAGCAGCTGGAGTTCTGCAACGATCTAAATCATCATTCTTGTCCTTTGGTGGAGTGATTGGTTCCAAACCACTTTCGTCAAACGGCGAAACTGTTCTCTTTCTTCTTTCCTTCAAGGGCAACTCGTCCTTGCATGGAGTGTAACCACCATCAGAGTCCCAAGTTTCTTGAGAAGGAACTTCTCGCTGAGAGGTGTGGCCTTCTTTTTCCAGTGGAAACTCTTCTTCTCCATCGACTCTCTCTTGCGTGAAAATCTCACTCTGATCCTCTCCAGTTTGTATTTTCAATCTTTTATCCTTCCCAGTATAACTATTTGATTCAACATCTTCATCAGTCCTAGCTTCGACAATCTCACAGTCATCATTCTGAGAAGATTGCGTCGTGTCTGCAATAGAAATGACAGTCTCCGGACTTCTATCAGTTCGAGTAGTAGGATCAGAGTTCTGCTTTTCTCCAATTCCTTCCTCTGGCTCATCCCCTGGAGTTGCGACTTCGTTTTCCACAGGAATTATAGCCTTCTCTTTTTCTTCACTCTTTTTACTTCCCCATTCTCGTGAACAATCTGGTGTTTTCCCCCCATCGTCTTCTGTCTTCTCAGGCTCCGGACTATAAAGCGTTGGGATTGCCACATCAGGACTATAAAGTGTTGGCACTCCAGCCCCTGGACTATAGAGTCTCTGCGTCTGAAGTTCAGAATTATTGGGTTCATTTTTCTGGGACTCAGAAGCATCATGTTTTTGAGTTGGGAGTTCCGACATGTCCACTTGCTGAGTATCAAGTTCTGATTCATCTATTTTTTGTGTCGGGAGCTCTGAATCATCTAGTTTTTGCGTCGGGAGTTCTGATTCATCCATTTTTTCTTCCGGGAGTTCTGATTCATCTATTTTTTGTGTCGGGAGCTCTAAATCATCTAATTTTTGTGTCGGGAGTTCTGACTCATCTATTATTTGCGCCAGTGGTTCAGAGGAGTCAAGTTTTATATCAAGTCTCTGAGTTGGGAGATCCGCTATATCAAGATCCTGAGCATTGGAGTCTAAGCTATCCAGTTTCTGAGTCGCCAGTTCTGAAATATCAAATTCTTTTGGATCCTCTGAAGAATCAAGTTTCTGTGTCTGGAGTTCTGAAATATCCAATTCTTGTGTCGGGAGTTGCGAGTGATCAAAATCCTCCAATTGAGAGTCTTCTCTCTGAAGTTTCTGAGTAGGAAGTTCATCCATGGGACGATCAGGTTGTTCTTCCTCACGCTCAACGTCTTTTATACTTTCCCCTAAATCAATATCACTGTCTTCTGAATTCCTCCTAACCTTCTTTTTGTCTCTCTTTCTTTTTCTTTTTTTACTCTTCTTGGGTTCAGGAATATCCTCTATATCCGAGACATCATTAGAATCATTTTTCTTCTCTGCTTCAATATTCTCCTGTTCCACCATCTCCCTACTTTCTTCAAGTTCCTTCTCTTGTTCAATAGAATTCTCGATCTCCTTATCCATCTCATCATACAAGCTACCAAACTTGCTATTCAATTTAAACTTATTAATCTTAAATGTAATCTTGCCCCTGGAATCATTCGCGGATATCTTCTTCGAGGGAAAATTGTTTATAGCTTGTCTTTCTTTCTGAAGAGCCTCAACGTACGGAGTTGAAGGTTCAGGAATGTCTGACAAATCACAAGCCTGAACATCACCAACAATAACGTCATCGTCTTCAGGCATGTCAGGAATATCCGGAGGCAGAGGAGGAGGTTCGAGAGGTCCAATCTGCGAAGACAACTCTTGTTCAGAATTACGAGCGACGTCCATAGTCTCTGAAGAATAAATAGAGAAGTTAGGACAATCTGCCTGCGAATCTTCATCATCGTCGTCATCGTAGGCAGTTAATCGAATTGTTGACTTGATAGGTTCCTGGAAATCGTCATCGTTATTCAGAATATTTAACCCAGAGAAATTCTCAAGCGATGGTGGTGGCTCTAGCGGTGGTAGATCCATTGGAGATGGTCCTTTATCAGCATTACCTTTGCGTGGAGAACTATCGTTACTGTCACTTTCCTCTGCATTGAAGGGATCATATTTGTCGTCGTTCTTTCCTGCCCTAACTGAATCATCCTTTGGAGCATCGTCGATAACCAATTCCTGATCACTGTCGTTGTCCTTTTCACTCCTAGAATTCTCCTCAAAATCCAGCAAACCTGACGGAGGTTCGGGAGGAGGAAGAAGAGTGCTGGAATTATTCATACTTTCATTCTGACTCTCACCCTCTGTGTGCTTGTTCGGACCCTCCATGTCGCCATAAATATCGCATTCCTCATCTGGTTTACTCATAGAAGGCTCACTCGACTGTGACTCAAATGTTCCTTGGGATTCAAAATGACCCTGTGATTGAGGACCAGACATGCCTCCTGGAAATTCTTCTAGATTGACAGGTTGATTATTCGGGCCCATGATCGGCATTCCCATGGGACCGGGTGGTATCAAGGGAGGTATCCCGGGTGGTGGTCCTCTTTGAAAATTTTCCGGAAATGGAAAGGGTGGCCTATCGATTCCTTCACGAAAGGGCGGCCGATCAGGCAGGGAATATCGATTTCTTTCGTTGCGAAATTGCTGAGGATTGCGATTTCTTAAAGGGGGAGTACCAAAAACACCTGGAGCACGGTGCTCAAAATTCGTGGAGTAATTGGCAGGTTGACCGAAATCTCTGTCCCTTGAACCAGATCCACCAAAGCTACGTCTGCCACCACCTCCACCTGAATAAGAATCTCTACCACTGTAGCCTTGACCTCCATGACTTTGGCGATTATTGTCCCTGTAACCGCCTCGAAAATTTCCTCTGTTACCTCCACCTCGGGAACTATTATACATTGGTGCTTGGGTTATGTCATTTGGGTTGACATTCGTAAGGTCTAGGGGTTGATCGTTACTCGAAAGTTGGTTTCGAGCATCCGAATCGGGCTTTTTCTTAATTGGACTTTCGTTATTGCTGATATTGTGGTTATTTTCAGCATCGTTATTAGACAGCACTAAAGTACCATTGGCTCTGAGAGTCACCTCGCTGCTCTTCTTGGAATGCCACAATTCCTGACTGCTTATAATACTATCAAGTAGATTAGCGCTGCTCGTTTGTTCGATCCTGGGTGTAGGATTGGCAATTCCTTTGAGTGCCATTCGACGTCTGGTTGTAGAAATTGGTCCCCTTGAACGTGCGACAATTGCTGGACCATGACCAACTGTGCTATCGAATTCGTCGTCCGACCTGATTGGGAAATAAATTCATATTCATGCCACTGAGATGCATGTACATATTTACTGCATCACATTTATTATTGACCTTTAACCAAACTCTAGATTGCCAATTAAGAAATGTTCTCTAGTCTCATTCATTTACAATATTTTTGACAAATTTAACCATGTATCATGAATGATAGAGAAAGTTTCTTATGGACAATCGTAATCAAGTCTTGCTAGAGGTTTCTTTATATTCGAACATTTTTTGCTTGATAAGATTATTGTACTCAATATTTAACTAATTTATGGAAAGATAAAATAATATTTAAGTTTCAAAGATTATACAACAATACTTCAAGGAAAAATGTATTTGAGAATATAAAGAACAGTGAAAATAAAAGACAAAATTATACAAAGATAAACTTATAATAATCCGGAACAATGTGTATTGTGTGCATTTTAATTCGAAATGATAAATAATACTTTAAGATTGTGAACTAAAAAACCTTTGATCACACTCGTCATATACGATGTGTGAATGAGAATTATCCTCGTAACGCAATAATTTTCGAGATTTAACGCACTCAATTTTATGAGTGAAAATTTCCATTTAGATCGCATTTTGAATGAAGAAAAGTTATACCTGCCTAGATAAATTTTTCGGTTTCGAGACTATCGTTAACCAATCTACGATAATCTTGATTAATCAGATAATTAATCAGCCTAAATTAACATAAATTTGGTAATATGCAAATGCACATGATTCTTGCAAGAATTAGCCTGTGCACATGTTTTCCATTGGATACCTGCTGTTTCAATGAGGCATCATTTTTAAATTTTGGAAAATGCAGGCTTTTTCGGAAAACTATGCAGTATCCATTGAGTAGCAATTGCGAGCCACACACTTTTATACTACATGAATCAATTCTTATGATTGATAAGACATGGTATGGAGTTTGCAAATCTTAACTGAATAGACAACTGTACAATCTTGTCTAATAATATGTACCCACGTGCAAGCGAAGATAGCATTGTAATCTTAGTAAACAATCAATAAAAATCAGAAATTATAAATCTGCGTTACTATATCCTGAATAATAAAAATGCCTTAATTTTTTTGCGCAAAATATTTCAAACATCTATCTTCCAACTTCAAAATAGATTGAATTAAAAGTAATCTCAAGAATGCTATAAATAGGGGAGACAAGGGTAAGTTAGAGCACCCTTATTTACAAACAACTATAATAGTTATGCTCACGAAAATAGTTCTATTGTCTAAATTCTTGAAAAAGAATGTAATTGCTACAAAATTACTAAATATTTTAAAAAATACTCTTGCTAAAAGTTCATTGATATGATTTTTCTCCGGTAAACTTTAGTTATATTTCCGATCAACTGAGTTCAATCGATGAATAACTGACATTTTACGTTAACCTGAGTGAGCTAACACGTTTATATTTAAGCTCATCATTAGTAAAAAGATTTTCGTCTAATAAATGAGCCTTTTTATGTGAAAAGTTTTTATTTAATGAGTAATTTCTAAATTTCTCTTACCTCTAAATGTGCTTGAAACTAAAATAACTTGTTGTCAGTGAGGTGAGTGTAGTGAGTGGAGGGTAACTTGACGGAGGTGCAGTGCATCCATAAAACTAACGTTAATCTATGTTCCGTGAAGACAAGAAAATGACAACTGGATAAGGGCATTTTTTTCGAAATTCTACTTCTAGCGTCTTCAAGCAATTTCGAATATTATATTAGGAATATATAAAAGTTATTTCTCCTTTCACTCGAAAAAAATTATTTTAAAATTTTTAGTATGACAACTATGTAAAGACTTGGGTCTTCCGCTATAAACTACAGAAGAAAAAAATGTTTTCACCTCTAAAACACTGCAAATAAAGGCCACATACAGTAAAACTTCGATTATACGAGCCTCTATAATTCGAACTTTTTCCGCCGTGCTGACACTCTTATTTTACCTTTAAGTTCTATAATCTAAATTCTCGGTAATTCGTTATTTTTTTTGTCTCCGCAGTACTTACTATCGAGGTTCCAATGTACTTTTATCATTTTGATTAATTTTTCAGTATGCATATTAGTATCGAAATAATTTTATTTTCAACCCTTATCCAGTTTGTATTCTCATATTTTCATAACTTTTTTAATTCAAAATTTTGACATATGCAAAGACACATAGTATGTTGCACATATTTAACAAGCCCGAAAATGTCCTTACTATATTTTGAAAATTTTTGAAAATTTATGAGATGGAAAAGTGGATTAGGAACATTGCCCCAGCCCCTCCCACTTGCAAAAAATTTGTTCCTAATGTTTTTACACCTTCAAGATAGAGTTCTTGCGAAACACATGCTTCTATAATTTTATCAAAATTTTGTATTTGAAAAACTATGACTGAAAGGTTTATTTTTTATCCTGTACATTTAATTTTCTCCTTTCTCCAGTTGTTATTCACATGTCTGTATGTATTTTTCAGGAGTGTGCAAAAGCTCGACAGCTCGACAGCTCTACCAGAGTCGCGCAAACTTTTAATATGCCGGTAAATTGGATAGAGCTCGCGGGCTGAAAAAATATAATGGAGCTTGCAGGGATCGTAAAAATTCATGTTAGCAATCATAGGAATAATTCTGCTGATATTCCTGATTTATTTTACAAGCTTTGTGAGCTTTTTTGGAGTCGGGAGCTTTTTCTTGACTCACGAGCTATTCTGGCCAGCAAGCCGAAAAAAAGCTTGGCTTCGGCGGGTCAGGCTTTTGCCCACCCCTCGTATTTTTTTATAAACAATCTTCTTCCATTTACTATTACCAAGATATCAAGCTACATAAAGCACATTTTTCACTACTGAAGTTTATATATGTTTCTACTAGATTAACTTTCCTTTTTAGGTGCACCATCGTACCCCTTTCGCCCCTACACGAATAAAAACAAAAGAAAATAAGGAACTACCAGCGAAGTTTTCTTTCATTATGTAAGGAAACAAGAGAATAAACATGTTGTCATATTTTGTAGATCATATTGAATCGTTATTTCTTATGTAATTAATGAACGCTTGCTAAGTCTACATGCTTAATTAAATTTTGTTCGGATTATAAAAAAAAAGACCAAACTCGTTTATGAAAGGCAGTTTTTAACTTATATTTAAATTTTGAATAATTTACTGGTGACAGTACAAAACTAGATAACCAACGAAATCAGAACCCTCAAGGATAGCGACGAAACAGTATGTAAATCTGAAATCAGCATTTAAAAAGAAAACAAGCACCTACTCCTGAGCTGAAGTGTTACTGAATTGATAACAAAAAAGTTTGTTCAGAGAATATGCATCCAGTTTCGAGAAAATATCTAAACTTGGAGCAGGTTCAGCTGCAAATTTCGATAAGAAAGTTGAATTATCAGTTTAAATAAAAAATCATTTTCGAGATATTGCGTTTCTAAATGCAGGTAAAAAAGATTTAATTTAAAACAGTTAGCTAATTCCAAATAAATCGTCCGAGAATTTCAAGATCAAAATTTCAGAGGATAAGAAGATCGGCTTTCTGTTGCGATTAAAAATCGAAGTCATTTTTGTGTAAATATAAAAAATACCTGTATGTCATCAATTTTTTTTAGAAGTTCGATAAAATTAAGAAAAATTTATTCGTTTTTTCAATAAAACATAATAATGTTAAGGGATATCGATGCTCAAAGTAGGAAAGTACATTATTACTCCATAAAAATTTTTACTACAATTTAAATTAAAACATTTTTTCATTGCTATATTTGAAAATGAGATTTAAAACAAATCCTTTTAACACAACACATATTTGATTTTTTCAAGCATTGTGTTTTTCGATAAAGAAAAATTAAAAAACCCTTCAGTCTAAATTTCTAAAACTTTTTACCAATATTGCACATCTAATTAAATAAAAATTTTAATTTATCATTAATAATTAATTTAAATTTTAAGCACCTATTTTTTAATTAGTATTTAAACAAACTTTTAATAAATCCTTTTTTATTTAATAAATCACCGAAATTATTTACAAAAATTCAAATACACTCTTAATTTAAGAAATAGCAGCAAAATTTAACAATTTGATCATTTTCTTTTAATGCTGATACTGTCTCAAATTATGACAACAAAACATGTAACTCTCAACTACACTGTGAAAGTAATATCTTCTTTTTTTAAATTATAGTAACACAGTGGACGAACATTTATTTTCAACGATTCGCGATTAGTATTAGTATTAGCTTGATAATTGAAATAACCATTTCTCTTTTGAAATTAAAATTGCAAGTGAATTAGGATATCTGAAGATATTTTGAATCAGTGTTCACACGCACCTAAGAGGAATTCTAGACCAAATTTCTTAAAAGGTAAATCATTAATGAGCTTCTCCTTGTCTGAATTTCTTAAAATGAATATGTACATGAAAGTTTTGTAACTTTATACAACAACTGAATGTACAAGATTTAAAAAATCTAAATAAAATATTGATGAACTGAAATTTTTTAATAAAAAATAACTATTGCTAAGCAATCTATCATAGAACAAATACAGCTATCTAATGAAAAGAGGTTTTTTAGTCTTATAGAATACTTCGTTCTAGAGTTAGATTCTTTAAATATTATTTAAAAATTTATTCGCTAATGGGAATCTCTTAACATTGGCGTAATTAATTTAAGATTGAAACATTAAGTAAATACGGGTTGTATTTTTACGCTTTTTCTTACTGGCACGGAATTTATATTTTGAAGATGAAAAATGAAAAAAGACTCGGGGTTCGTAATTGCGCTGATGGTCGGAAAAGTGTTCTTACTTTGTTACACAAACATTTATTAGTACATTCTATTTTTAAAAGTGAGTTTTTCAAATCATTCATTATTCAATATACACAAAAACTTTAACCAGAAAAAAAATGTATGACTATTATTAATTTTATAACGAAATCAGAATTTTCAAACAATAAAATAAACGAACAATTTTTTCTGAAATATTGTTTGAAGTTCAAATAAAAATAACAAAATAGATTTACAAGCTTACCCCAAACATGAAGTGTGGACTTTCAGAAGCGTCTAACCATAATTTTTTTCTAGTGAAACCCTTGGAAATACCTGCGCACTTCAAATTGATTAAACCCCCCCAAAAATGAGTTGTCAAAATCGATACTATTAAATTTAAAAGTTAAATTGAAAACAAATGAATTTGAAGATTAAAAACTTAATTCGATTACTTAGAAACAAATTAATGCATTAAAAAACAAGCTCAGCAAATCTTCAATAAAGTTTACAAAAATGTAAAGTTTTAGATCTTCGAAATTTTTACGAATATTTAAACAAAAAAATTAGGGATTCTTTCTTAGTACCAAAGAATATTAAACCCGGAATTAAAACCAAATCCCATCAAAACAAAAGTTCAGTGGTACCTTTATTGTGGCACTAATCGTAATGGTCCCACTAATCGTGAAACTTGATTATAATTTGAATACACTTTTGAAAAATAGGTTAAAAGTAACATTTCATGATAAATCTCATTTATTTTTAGCATTTTATAGTATCAAATGGAATTTTTATTAATTCAAATCAGATAAAAAGAAAGAAAATTTGCGTCAGGATTACTGGGACTAAGGTCACGATTACTGAGACGTTTACCTCATTCTAGCTTTATTATTTTGAATGTTGATAACAAAATACCAATTAAATATAACGAGGAGTATGTCGACAAAAAAGGATTGGGCAGAAGCGGGGTTTTTAAAAACGCGAAAAATTTTAATACATATTAAATAAATGACGATGCAGTATTTTTATTCTGCGACTCGTTAATATTCGAAGATTAAAATTCTTAAGTGAAAAACTTTTTATCTTGCAAGATATTCTTCAATATTATACTTAAAATCCAGTGCATTTTTAGGTAAAATTAATGTTGATAGTATCTTAAATTAAAATTCAACCGCTTCAAATTCCTAACTTTTTAAGTAAAATAATGCATTTTTAACAAAACAGGATGAATTTTGTATTAAGTAGTTGAATTTTGAACTAGAAATATCAGTTTCAAATAAAAAAAACGGAATATTTTAAGTTTCTGCCAAAAAGATGAATTTTCAGTTAAAATGATAAATATTTGACTGAATTACTTGAATTTTTAATCAAGAAGATTAATTACTACCAAAAAGACGAACAAAAAAAAAACACGAACATTCAATTAAAAAAAAATTGTCAACCAAAAATTCAACAATGAATTTTTCAGTCACAAAAATTAATGTTCAACCAGAGCTGAAATTCCAGCTAAAATAACGCAATATTCCATTGGAATATGTTACAGTTTCAGTAAAAAAAATTCCCAATCACACAAAAAACTACTTTTCAATCAAATAGTTACATTTTCAAGCGATGTGATGATTTTTCAACTAAAATAGATAAGCTTTCAACCAAAAATTGAATAGTTAAATATTCAATTACAAAAAATAATGTTCACGTAAAGAGATGAATGCCTAACTAAGATGGTCAAATATTAAATTGGAATTTGTTACATTTTTAGTTTAAAAAAACTAATGTTCAACCACGAAAAATATAATTTTCAAATCGAATACTTAAATTTTAAACAAAAAATATGGACCTTCAATTAAAATGCTGAATCTTGAACTAGAATAGAATTTTCAAACAAATAAGAAAAATTTTCAACTAAGAAGATCAATTTCTGCAAAAAAAGACGAATTTTCTACTAAAATGATGGAATATATACAACTCAATTTTCACCCATAGATGAACTTTTAACCAAAAAATGAAGTTTTAAGAAAAGAGTTTAACTTTCAAGCGAGTGTCAGGAGAGAGAAGAAATGGCAAACAAAGTGTTGATTTTTCAAGGAAACAGATGAATTTGCAAACAAAAAAATTAAATTTCTACCAAACAGAAAGAATTTTCAACAAAATACATGAATTTTAAACCAGATGTTTGAATTTTTAAATAAAAAAGATCAATTTTTAACCAAAAACAGAATAGTTAAACTTTCAATTAAAAAAAATATTTAAAAAAAAATTCAAACAAAAATAGTTCAATACAGTAATAGAGAGCTACTATTAAAAATGAAGAATTACTGCTATTCAGTTTTATATTGCAATTAAAAATAAATCTCCGGATATTTCCAGAGTTTTCCAGATATATAAAAATTGCCAGAAAACTCCAGGTTTACCATATAGGGTAGACACCCTGCATAAACTTTCGATTTTTTAAGATGAAACAAGATAAATAAAATAAAAACAGAAACCTAGTGAACTTTACTATGCAACTGTCGACTTAGCACGTGGGTCTGAGTAATAAAAATCATAGCATACGTAGAATAAAAAATTGACTTACCCAGGTGGGCTGTAGTCTAAGCCGAGGTTCCGTCCAAACAAGCTGACTTGTGAAATTCCGGCACTGTATCTGGCATTGGTGAGCTGGCTGCGCTCAGGAATCGGTTGTACATTCTTCATTGTTGGTACGAGTAATGGAACTCCCCGAATCGGTTTATTCATTTTCAAAGCGGTGGCTAATCTCCGCTTTGCCGTTTTACTTGCATTTGCTACCGACGAAACTGTACGTGCCCGCTTACTTTTCCGCTTCTGCAAGAATAAAATAAATTCGATTCTTATCATCATTTCTTCACAAGTACAGTTACACGAAAATGCTTTAAAACAGCGAATTACTATCTAGTTATTTTGAATCCTTCATGTGCAAATTAAAATTTTTCAATGATCTCAACTGAAATTCTTATTCGTAAATTTGAAGTTTCACCTTGAACTTTTCTATTGGATTGATACTTTTAACACAAGAAAACTTTTTCCATGTAGATAATTGTGCATGTCAATAAAATGAATTAACTGTACAAAAGTGCATTAAAACTTTCTCTTATAAGTGATAAAAATATGTAGATTAATTGCATGCTTAGCTTATTGTCTTCTCAGTTTCATTATTTACGTAAGACATGAAAACTATTTATGGTTGTTTGATTGAATTACTTGATGAAATATTATTGTTTAGATAGCATTGCTGACAAAAAATAGAACCTGAATTTACATAAATTCAAAGTATACAATTCGGGTTTTAGAATACTGAACGTTATAGAATGCTAACGAAAAAAAACTAGAACTCGTTACAAAAATAATTAAATTTCGAAGACTTTAAATTTGATTTAAATTACGATAATTTGAGTATACTTAATACTTATATTTTTGCTTTTGAAACAATAAACTTCACCGATCAATTTCCTACTTTAAGAGCATGAATGTTGACTAAAATTGAAAAATATTGGGCAAATAGCATGCTTTTGTTTTTACATGAAAAATGTTTTCTTCTTCAAATTTAACAATATTTTCGAGTTATTTATTTTCCAATCGTAAATTCTATTTTTTTCTCAACCTAACTTTCTAAAATATTATCAAGGATCCGAACGCAGTTAATAAGTTTCATTTCATAATTATTTCTCATTATTTATACTATGTACTGAATATTATTTGTATTACTTAAATTTAAATAAAACTGAACTGCAATCTGAAAACAAATACAAATTTCTCTACCAATCTATATCTAAATAAGATCTGAACATCAATTTTAAACATGGAATAAGTTACAAATTCAATAAGCTCCCAGTCATTATCGTGCATTGTGCTCTAATTTTCTTTTGAGAAGATTGTGTTAATTTAGAAGCAGAAGTGTGAGTGCTTGAACATAACTACAACTAATAGGGATGTGCAAAAAACTCGAAACTTTGACTTTACACAAAATTGCTATAAAGGTTTTGAGTGATTTTGAGACAGTCAAAAATTCGAATAAAAATTCCTTTCAATACTCGAGGTGCAATTTGTAACTGAAACTCTAGAAAATAGAGAGCCATTTACAGATTTTCAATTAAAAAATACATAATACAACCAGAGTATCGTTGTAACCTTCGATTTGACTTCTTGAAGGCACTTCAAAACTTTCAATTTTCGAATGTAAACGCGAATCGGGTGTTTTGCTCAGCCCTAATAACCACATACCACAAAAAAGCCAAGTGCGTTCAGTATAAAATACATTTATTCATAAATAAGGAACAAGAAAAGTACAGATACGAAAGTAATCGAAATCTCATAATTATTTAAAAGACTGCGTAATCAAGTTACTACCTACAAAAAGTTCGGATAAATTCAGCTATAAATTAGATTTGAACGCTTGGCACATGGTATTACGGAAATGTTTAAAAACGGACGCTAGTGTTAGTGTCGGTGAAGACATTAATGTACCTTGCGCCGCCTATACTTCTTCTTCCTGCGGGTCGAGGTCGCAGCAACTTTGACGTAGGTGATGATCTCTTCCTCTTCACCGTCGTTGTTGATCTCGGTAATGCGCACTTCGCGGAGTATAGTACTCTTCCGAGGCTTTGCAGTTCGTTTTTTCGATTTCCGCTTAGTGGTAGCGCGACCCGATTTTCGTTTAGTGGTAACACGACGAGTCGTTGTGGTTCTCCCGCTCGAGGTGGAGGGCGCGTTGACATCCGGAGAACGGCTGCGACTGTTCTCACCAATCGACTCTATCCCGGACGACGTCGACGGCTGATCCGGATCGAAGCGTCGAGTTTCACGAGTTTCGCGTTCGCGGGTCACGCGGGAGCGATTTAAATCACGACCGGCGCGAATGTTAGCCCGGACACGTTCAGTTTGACGTGTACGCGGAATTATGCGCGGGCTGGCCGTGTTCTGAGGTTGGCCGGACCGTGAGCGACCGTATGAGAGACCGAGGCGACGGGCTTCCTCCATGAGATCCGGAAGTTCATCGAGATCGATATCGACCTGCAATAAATTAAATTTAAATAAATAAATTAAATAAAAGTGAAATGGAGCAAATTAAGGTGAGTAGTGAAGTAACATCATAATAATAATAATAATAATAATAATAATAATAAAGTAATTATTAATAAAAACCATTGCATATATTTAATTGTGTAATATGAATGAAACAGAACATTATGTAGAGGAAAGGTGCCCTCAATATTTTCGTATGAACAGATTATATTCAAATTAACACTAACAGAAATTAAACCTTGTTTTAACAGGTGATGAATTCCTACCTATTTTGAAAGTCGTACCTAATTTGATAGTGGCCGTTTATACGGACGTAAGTGCAAAATTTCGCAAATTAGTTTGACTGACTTAAGCTAATTAATTTGACCAAATTCATTTGCCTGTAGAAGATTATGGCCTAATTCGGTTTAGAAATGCGACCTAGTGCACATTTTTTACATTAATTCATAAGAAATACTGCCTATCAGGGGAAAAATAATAACAGCTTTTTACCAATTTTTGATCATTTTTATCTTGGTTCTTTTCGCATACTCATTTCATGATTTAATAAAGCCATATAAGGACTATAAATAGTAGTTTGATTTTTTTTTTCATAGAACATGTTGCAGTTATACGCTTTTTTATATCTCAGGTGTGTCCTTTTAGGAGAATTGTCTCTTTTGTTTTTTAAATTAAATATGTACAACTTATACTGCCTTTTATATGTGAAGTAAATTTGTTAAGAACAGATTTTTGCCTGCAAAAAAATGTTGATGCTCAAAATTTATAAAGCTTTTAGTATCCCACATAATATTTGCCAACGGAGTCGCTAAGTCACGTTCGAACGGGTTTTATCGGAAATGGTTACTTTTTCCAGGCGTTCCTTTCACGATTCCATAAAGCTAAATAATAGTTTGAAGTGCATGCTTTTATTTTTTTCATTAAAAATATAAAAGTTGCACAAATCTTTTTGTGTCAGGTTATGCTTTTTTACGCGTAGTTCCTTTGACAAGGGGTTTTCTCGAAGATGGTTGCTTTTTTAAGCGTTCATTTCACAATTCAATAGAGCCCAACAATACTTCGGGCGATTTTTTACTTCTTCGTTTAAAATATAATGCGTTAAACCCTCAGAACTTATACCTCTGAAAAGTGGCATATTACTTACATGGCGTCAAATTGAGCCCAGCTGACTTTGAAACGTTGTAATACTGATTGTATGCAGTTTCAACTTTAAAAAATTCACAGACGCTATTTCATATATAGAAATTAGATTCTGATTGCTTTTTTAAATGAAAATGATTTTGAGGTGTTTAAAAAAATTCACAAAATCCTATTAAAATTTTAATCTGGACTTGATGTTGGGGTCATTCTAACCCCGTGTAAATGATGAGGGTTAAGTGAGTTTTTTGTGTTTCCTGTAAAACTCCGGCTTTGGCACTTAAGTCGGTATTCACTGACACCCTTCAGTTATTATTTCATACAGACAATTTTGTAAGCTTCCAAGCTGTTACATGTTCTTAAAATTAAGTTCTATGTTGTTTAAAAGCGTAATCATTTAACCATTGTGGAACAGTTGATACAACTGAGTATTTCCATGTCAAATCTTCTGAAGGATTTCAACTGTTAGTAAATTGTATTCTAGTATCCGTTCGTTAAGGTGAAAAACTTGTTGGATTTTTCAAAAACTAATATTTAAACTGAATTTCTGGAAAAACCCGAATTTTAATTTCAATAATTTCTTGTATATAGATAGCTTACAATTATCATCTACAAGCCCTATATATATCAAAATGAGACCTTTTTTAGTTTTCGAGAAATAATAAAAAACGTACACCGAAACGATGCACACGATGTGAAAACCCAAGTAAACAATATTCAACAACAGAAGAAAAATATAATTGTATGCACTGAGGGCGCTGGGCACACCATACCACGGCATCTATATTCAAAAAATTAGTAAAATAAAAAAGGTTTTCTTCTTCAGAAATTAAGTTTAAAAACTAGTTTTTGAAAAATCAAAGAAAATTTTCAATTTTTTTTGTTCAAAAAATATTTTAGCAAAACCGCATCCTATTACGGATAATTAAAAAAAAACTAGACCTTGATACCGTTGAAACCACCAAAGTTATGAAAGTTTAAGGACAAAATACCAAAATCTTCAATTTTGAACATCTCGGTTGTTTGATTTTTTCCAAAAATTATTTTAGGGACTTTCTTTCAACACCTTAGAAAACCGATACTACAATTTTTTTAAATTACTAATAGCCTAAATTCTTTAGATGATTTAACATCACACTGCTCGACTGGTAAAAGTAATTCTACAACTTACACATATCTACAGCTTTTTACCTTTTCAATGCTCATTTAATAACTTGCTTTCTTTAACGCTTATTTTTCGTTTTCTAACGTAATGTGCATACATTTTTGGGAATAGCAACTTTTTTGCATTTTTTTAAAAGTTGGATTTCACAGTTAAAATTAAATTTAGTCAAACTATAAATAAAATAAAACATTAAATAAATAAATAAATAAAACGTGTTAAATCCATTTTTTTTTTAAATTGAGAAAAGTATTGCTTTTGTCTGTTGATTTCAAAGTTCGTCCTAAAATAATGTGAAATTTAAAAAAAATCTAATTTCTTATTTCAAATTCATTACGTAAATAGTTCAAACTCTTTTCATGCATATATTTTTACAAAAATCTAAAATGCTATTCTTAAAATTTTAAATAGAGGAATAATATATAAAATTTTCGATTTCATAAATAAATAAGAAATTGTACATTTGTATCATTAACACATGAATAATCAGTGGAATATGTATTTACTATATTAAAAGAGAATAAATACATTTGCATTTTGTTTAACTTCAGGACAGTTTTAAATTAAAAAATATTTTTCTTTTGCATTCGATTCACTTGCCTAGGTGATTAAAATAGTAAATTTTCAATGTAATTTTAATCAATAGAGTTTAAGCTACAATATATCCTTACGGATTGAGAAATTCTTACGCCAGTATTCACACGACAAACATATTTGTAGAACTCCTGGAACATTTTGACATCTTTAATTATCTATCTTTCTCTAACTAAGGGTTATTATTGAATAAAATAAGGTAATACAATTAAATGTTCATCAATAAGAGATAAAAAGACACCAAATAATTATCTAATACACCAAACAAGAAATATTTGGTTGTGAACAAAATGAGTATCAAAACGTTAACTTTATTATTCATTACCCTGACAGGTATTACGTTGATGGGTTTTACGTTAATGAAAAACAGCACAAAAATTCTTTAGCTTCTAAAAAGATGGGATCCCAAAACCCGTTTGTAAATCGTTTTATCTCGCAATAAGTTATATTTTTATCATTAATTCATCTACCACCATTCCGAAATATGAAACAATAAATATGAAATAACAATGGATACCTGATAGTCGAATGACAGTCGTTAATGTATGGACGTAACCACATAATAATTTTCGTGGGCGTTCATATTCCAGTACATATTAAACTTCAATTAAAAGATAGAAATTTAACCGTTTAAGATAACTTTGAAGACCATTAAGCATACACTTTGAAAGAGTTTATTGTATACATATTCACTACTGAACTGTAAATTGATAAAAGAAAAATACAAATTTTACTATGGATCATGTTATGAGAGACTGAAAGGAAGATTTTGAACCGATTTTTTTAACAATATAATGAGGAGCTATAATCGTTTATCCCTTGGGTATAAAAGAGCTATATATGCGGAGAATTGTCCATATAAATGCGCCATCAATATCAAGTATTAAGTAAAATGATTCCAAAGATGGGCCATTTGACATACTTTAATCGAAATTAACTTACAATACCCTTTTTTGAAGTAGTATTCATATGAAGTTTATCCATGAAATAACAAACGTTAATGCTAGCTTTTGTTTTTATTTCACAGCTTAATTAAAATCTAGAATTGATGTGAAGTGTGAAAGGGCACCTCTCCACTAAACCTCTATTTGTTGCTGAAATATTATTAGATCCTTTTAAGGACAACAGAAGAACCGGATCCTAACCTCAAAGTTGAATTGTCTCATTTTACTCTATAAATACAGGAATTACACCTTTGATATTGTAGATAATCAGAGCCTACTCCAATTTTGAATTAAGCCTGTATTCAGAGGGAAAAATTGGCTAATTTTAATACCTTTTTTGTGAAACGATTTTTTTGGAGTTGGTTAAGTTAGCAAATTAGTTGACTCTGCATACATTTATTTAGCTCCAACGCCTTTTAAGGTAAAGTTATTAAACGAATTAAAATAATTATTAAAATATTAAATGGTACACGGAAATGCAAAGAATATAATCTTTTTAAACTACTATTACAAAATATAAATCCTCCTGATAATCAAATGACAATTTCATTGCCAATTATAGGAATGGCTAGTAACAGTTTTAGTAATAGTTTAACCTCAAAATAATACTTGTCCTCAAGGTGAGACATATTCTAAAAAAGCTGTAGCTACTATGAGCAAACAAAATAATCTTCCTCTAGATTAAGTTAATATGAAAAATAATAATTAAAATATATTCCTCGTTCAATGTGAATAAATATGCATAAAAAAGATGATCCATTTATACGAATTAGTCACCCATAATTTACATTACGTATAATATAAATAATTACATTGAATGAATGATTAAAATGTGACTTCAATTGAATTCATATGATATCATATGAATTCAAATAACTTCAGATATTTCAAAATATTACAAGAGAATTCAAGTGACATCAGCAATTTCAAGACTTAAGTGACTTTTGGATATCAAACTTTTTATGAGAATTCACTGACTTCAGGAGATTCCACTACAGTTATGAGACTTTATTCATTTTATGCAGTCTTTTTTCACTGCTCGCTAGGGTAGGTAGAAAAAATTGCAAATCAAAAACAGTCTAATACCACTGAAAAGTTTCATGTTTTGTCCCTTATATCATTTATAAAATCTGAAATAGTTCGATCAATATCATGAAGTTTTTTTGTAGACGCGTAGCGCCTACATTGACTAATTTAATATGATTTAGGTTCATTTTAAATGGAATAACATTCCTAGATCCTTACAAAAATTTTGGAGAGTTTAAAGAACTTTTAAAAATTATTTTAGTATTTCTGTGTTTATAAAAATGAGATTCTGTCCTACAAAAACGACTCTCGAAAACCGTGCATATCATATAGAGTACGAATTTTTCAATCTTCATCTAATTCAGCGTCTAGCCATTTTAATTGCTAACATCTTCTCACTCATTTTTAGGTAAATTTTGAGTGTAAGAAAGTTTCTATGTGACCCACAAATTTGTAGGATAGAGTAAGAACATATATTTTTTGCACCACTTACTAATTTATTAGATAATGCGACTATTTAGCTTGTTCTGTTATAATAAATTTAATGTTGTCATCAATTTTACGTATAATTTGTTACGGAATGCAATGCAATATCATAAAAAACTAACCAAATTCACCTCGGGTTTTGGCATGCCAATAATTGGGCTAAGTTTGATTTAATTGATGCTCTTAACCTAGCTTGAAAAGATTTTTCAAATTGATTTAGTTTTCTGACGTTTATCAAAATAAGATTTTGTCCTAGAAAATACTGAAAATATTGAAATTTAAAAAAATTCAAATCTGAGCATATTATGCAGTATACGAATAAAACTTAGTATGAACGATTTTGGCAAAACTTTCTTTTCGGCCTAGACTACTACTTACTCCATATCAAATGACTTTCGAAAAATGTTAAGGGAATTCTGGTGAATTCAAGTTACTTTAGGGGACTTCATTAACTTCTAATAAGAAATTTGTACTGACTGACATCGGCGATTTTAATAGAATTTAAGTGAGTATAAGTGAATTCAAGTAATTTCAGACATTTCAGGCAATTTCATTACAAGTATACACCTGACTGCGCGAGTGTTCAACTCCTCGATATTGTGAATTATTTTATCATTATTTATTATACTAACTCGATTCTAGAGTTTGAAGTTGTTAAAAAAAAAAAGAAGTTACCTGAGTTCAAATATTCCGACGGAAAAGTTCCAAGAAGCGGCATTGAAAGCAATGGTCGTCAGAGTCTCGAGGTAAAATCGTAAAACTTTTACTTTTATCTTACTAAACTTACTTGTAAATTACATATTTCCCTCAGAAAATAACGTAAATACGTAATTTATAGCTAAGTCTTTCCAGTGAATATCAAACAAATGCAAGTCAAAACTGTCCCAATCGATCTCGGTACTCTTGCGACCATTGCTTTCAGCGCCGCTTCTTAGGACTTTCCGGTCCGAATAGGCTAGAATTATGCGCTTCTTTGTTAGTAATAATTCGAAATTCATTAATCTGCTTACTTTGATTCTAATTTGATGAATGACTGATTTTCTCGGATAAATTAACATTTTGCTAAGGACATTCTTTTAAGGAAAAATTTATTATTCAAAGGGAATGAGACACGTCCTTCCATATTGACATCAAAAATTTATTGGCAGTTATGAGTATTTAAATTAACAAATTTTAAATGCGAATCCTAAAGAAAAAGTATAAATTTTAGTTAGAAGTGTGATATTTTTAAGGCTACAGGACGTGCTCATATTTCCCTGTTTCCTTCTAAAAGAACTTTTTGTTTTCTTTTGAAATCAATAGGAAAGTTTCAAAATAGTTCAAAATTGACTAAATGGTGGCGGCCTTCTAAAAATAAGGGAAAAAGATTCATGCGAAAATGCTAGAAACTGTTAAATTATGGTTTTCTTTGTTTTGTGCGACACCACTACTGTTGAGAAAAAATCAATATCAAAGAATTTTATATATTTTAAACTTTTTTGTAAAAATTTTGTTGCATCGACTTTTTTCGTATATTGCGTCTTTTTGGCAAAAAATGTGAATTTTAGTTTATCAGCCGAAAGTTCTCTCTTCTCTCTGAAGCTCAGGCACAGGGCAGACTATCACGGAATATACTCTTTACATCTGGACAAATCGAGAGAAAAGTCAACGGCGGGGTTTTTGAGTAATCCGACTTTTGAAGTTTATCAACAAATTTCGAGAAATTATACCAGAATAACAAAGAAAAAGGTGAATACCTGTATTAAATGAAAAGTTTCACACTTTTAACAACAACTTTGGCCAATTTTTGATTTGAGTTTAAAGTTTTTTAAATTCAGATACAACTTTATCAACACATTTTTTTTCAAATCGATGTGATACCCCTTACTTTGGTATAACGTTGAGGTCCTCATGGGATCGTTGAAGACCCCAATTGTAATTTTTTATTGTGACGAACCCTTTTAATATTTTTGCGTGAATTTTTTTAGTGTACTCATTTAAGTGTTTTTTATAAGATATTTTACTTGAAAAAATAATTTTTAATTTTTAAATATTCAAAAAAACCGAACTTCAAAAATTTTAAAAATAAAGTGTCAGGGCACGAAGGACTCCATGGCGACCTTTAAGGGTTAAAAACGACATATTTGAGAAGCATATGATTCCGTCACTTGAACATGGACTGCCTGCCCCATTTGAAATGAATTCCATCTTAAACATTTTAAAAATGTATCTCTTGTATAGGGGAACGCTTGAAAAAATGTTCTTCATTTTACCGCCTTTTATAGTTTACATGAACAATAAATTTCAGGCCATTGTTTATAATTTTTTACCGCAAATCATTCCTCAAAATGTTTTGTAGGTTAGAAAAATTCTTATCAATAAAGAAATTGTATTTACACTATGCGCAATCGTTTTTATCGACCCGCATATTAAAACTAAAAAGCTGCATATGTTAAAATTTTAAAGCCTCTAACGAAAAATGATAAAATAATTAAAAGCGAAAAAGCATTTCAAAACCGGCTTTTTATCACCAAAACTAACTTTCCCATCTTCAAGAGCGAACACAATTTATATTTGTATTTAGTAAATACGTGTAAAAAAAAAAAAAAGAAAAGACATTACCATATTCACCATCATCTCCCTGAAATTTTCGCGAACTCTAGACCTGAAGATATCGCGAATAGAAGAGACGGATGAACTAAGTAAGTCTACAGAAGCTTGAATCCGTCTTATCTGAAATCACAAACTACACATTGGCCGTCCATTTCACTACTATTTTTTTCTCGAAAAAATCAAACAACATTTTATTGAAAAATAGTACAATAAACGTGCGTATTGATATTCTTTTTTTAACACACTGATCTTACCAATGGAATAGAAGATGGGATACATTTTTAAACCATTGTCGACATAATAATTTACTCCACGCTAATTTAATAAAAAAAACTCGAAATTTTAGAGATAATGGAGAAAACAAAGTTTGTACTTACAGCTTCAGCATCATTCTGACTGTTTTGTGCGCAATCTGGACAGAACCACTCATCCATAGGAACTTCTACCATCGGAGGATTCAGACATTCAAGATGATATCCTAAGTCGCAACCATCGCACAAAAGCATCCTATCTTCTCTATCACATTCATGACAGATCTCGCAATAGGTCGGATCTTCTTGAATAATTTCCTCGAGCGTCTGCTTGGTCTCGACAGGTACGTGTCTAATAATCTAATAAACATAAAATAAATTATTTTACTGTAATTGAAAACAAAGGGAATCTGAACACTGATTGCAAGATATTATAGATATATTAATATATCCCTTGCATTACCAGGCACGTCTCTCTTCAGAAGACATGTTAATGTCAATTTGTTAACGTCAGAACACATGTTAACGTCAATTTTTGATCTAACCACAAAATTATATTTATATTAAAATTGGTTTTTATCTATACCTTGCCGCCTAATTTCGATCTGACATGAATCACAGTAAAGTTTTTGCGATCAACTGGACAGTTGTTGACATTTTTGCTCCACTCCTCTATGCATTCAAGACAGAAGGAATGTTCACAGGACGACGGAGTAGCGATTTCCTGGTTCCTAAACGAGAGTAAGCAAATTGGACATTTCTCAGATTGTCCATCGCTGGCATCAGACTCGAACCCAGCTGCTGATGTTGAAGCTGACTGGATTTGTTCCGTATGTTTCTTTGACTTTTTGCCCTTTTCGACTGACTTAGGACAAGCGGTAGCCGCACCACCTTCATCTTCATCTGCGCTTTCCCAGTCTGACTGCCAATCTGAGCTGGAGTCGCTTTCGACTTAAAAGTAAAAATAGTTATCAGTACAAAATTTAAACTCACGAATTTTCACGGATACAATTTGACTGGACGCTTAATTTGTTGATTAAGAATAAAATACTTACTGAAATTTGAGCCACTAGCGTCAGATTCACTGCTTCCGTAACTTGATTCATTTTCACTGAGCAATCTCTGCAAGAATATATTGTTCACATTTTAATATGCTCTTATTGATTCAAATTTATTTTCATTATTTTTGACAACATTATTTCTTAAATATAGTCAATGCTCACATGATTTTTACGTTTGCTCACTGGTCTGGGAATATCGCTATCCTCATCACTACTTTCCGCATCGCTGACAACTCGCTGTAAATTAAAAAAAAATCTATATCACTGTTTTAATTTTCCTTTTAACTTTTAATCTCTAAACGTACGGCATTTGTTCGGGCTAAAATTTTTTATTCGAAATACAAATCAAACTACTCTCAATTTTAGAAATTTGGTTTTATACATACGGAAACTCTTCTCCTGGAGTGTGTGTTAATAATGGATTCATCGCTGCTTTCGCTATCAGATAACAATAATCTTCGCCGTTTGGATGGCTTTGGTATCCTTTCACCATCACTTGACATTTTGGAGCTTCAAAATGAAAGTACTCACTTCATTTCTTGAAATTTAACTGTACACAAAATCTTTAATTATATTGCTTATACACATAAAGATAAGACTAAAAACTAGCACATTTTTTTTTTAATTATTCACTTATACGTAAAATTATTTTTAAAACATGTTAATGTTGCAATTCAAGATGACTCATAAAAGTTCACGATATTCAGACACCGCTTTTGGAATCTGAACTTTTTCGAACGGCTTCTAATAAATACATGATGAATAATTTGAAGACCAGTGACAAATATTGAAACTTCTGAATTCTTTACTACTCTTACCTGAAATCTAATGAAATATATGGGGATGTGCAGTTTATGTTTAATAAGCCAAAATTATATTTATTATATAATAATAAATTAATGCGCTTTTACGCCATTTAAATAGATTCCAGAAAATTATGAATTTATGCAAGAATAATAAACTGCACATACCTAGAAATATACTAGCCTGATACCAAAACTACTTTTTCAATTCTTCCGGTCTACAAAACATAACCCGAAAATAACAGAAGAATTTTTTTCAATAAAGAATTTCATTTATAATTTAATTGGGTATTTTTCGAATTAAAAGAATTATTGAAATGGCCATGTCCAGGTTCAACAAATATCGGCGAACTTAAAAAAAATATTTTCGGTAAGTCCAGGAAGCCTGGAAAAGGGCTGCTAGCAGGATGGCCGAAAAACCTAATCTTTAGAATTCCCTGGCCATTAAGATTCAAAGTACGTCATTTTAATCTGGTAACATTTTGGCATAGAATCTTTATAACTAGAATAAGACAAGTTCAGATCAAAAAAGATCAATTTATTCATTTACTTCAACTAAAAAATAAGATTACTTTTCTACTATAAACAATGTATTTTCAATCCAAAGGGACCAATTTTGAAGTAAAACAGTTGAATTTTCCAACCAAAAAAGGGAACTTTTTGCCAAAGCAGTCGAATGTTTAAAAAAAAAAAACAGTTGAATTCTTGACCAAAAAAAGACTAATTTTAAACAAAATACATCAATTTTCAAACAAATATTTAAATATTGAACTAAAAAAGAAATTTTCAACTAAAAATGTAAAAGTACAATAAAAAAAAAAAAAATCAGCCAGAGGAAATTTCCATCAAAAACATTTTTCAGTACAGAAAGTAAAAAGCAGTCATCCAAATGCTTGAACTTTCAAGCCAAAAGACGATTTTTCTGTAAGTCAGTCGAATTATCTACCCGAAAATATGAATTTTAAACTAAAAAATATAAATTTTCTGCAAAAAAGTAAAATTTAAATGTTCTTTACAAAAAATCAATAAAAATCTTCCACCCAGAGATGAATTTTCGAAAAATAAGGATTTTCGAGTCAAGAAAGGAAAAAATTTTAAAAAATTAATAAAGAAAATTTTTCTCAAACAAAAAGATGAATTTTTAACTAATAAAGATTTTTTAGTTAAGTAACAACAAAGATTTTTCAACGAAGATTTTTTCAGACAAAAAAAACGTTCATTAAAGTTAAAAACGTTATAGTTTCAACCCGAAAATATACATTTTCAACTAAAAAAGATATATTATAAACCAAAAAGGGAAAAACGAAATTTGCAGTACAACAAAATTTGAACCAGATATGAATTTTTAAATCAAATTAAATATGAGAAAAGACGAATTTTCTATCAAAAGCATTTGATTTCAACCTAAACACGAATGTTCAACAAAATAGTTGAATTTTCAGCCAAGAGAGATTTCAGTCAAATTTTCAACACAAAAATATGAATTTTCAACAAAATTGTTAATTCTCAACCATACATTACTTTTTTAAAAATTAAAATATAACAATCAGGAGGAAGCAACTGCAAATAAAAAGAAATTAAAATATAAATAAAATCTTCCTTTTGAAAATGCCTAAATTTTCCCCTGGTCAGTTTTTCCTTTTCCCAGATTATTATTAAAGGCTAGAATCTTAATCTTGTACCATGGAATATTTTATTAACATTACTGGACTTTTGTAGATCAGTCTAAAGAATTTCAAGAAGAGATTTGAAAAAAAACTTGTGAATTTGAATAATTAATTTTTCTAATCCGTCATCAAACACAATTGGAGGCTTATAGAAAGAAATAATTAAAAGAACGAAACACAACTTTTGATAGTCAAATATTGATTTTGAAAGTACTCTCGCTGTATATACAGACCGACCGGACGACAAAGTAGTACTTTGATATACTCTTCCTTGCGACATAACGATGAAACATTTTTTTTTAAATTGTACATTATTGCGCAGATAAGAAGAGAAAAAAAATAAATGGTGACTTTTAATTAAGCAAGAATTTCAAATTTTCCGTCTTCAGAATTCTATAGCTCAACTAATTATTTCAATATACTTGTAAAGCAACATTTCCCAAATACACTCTTCGTTTCCAGCTGGAAAATGGCGAAAAATACAACTGAACTATGAAATTGAAACAAATTTAATTGCATTAAAGTACCTCCAGTGCTATTTTTACATAATGAAGCTATGAAAGCTTGCCGCCAAACAGAAAGACTTTACTATCAAATACCTTATAATCAATGCCGTGGAAAAATGCTACAGCTATTGGAAGGAACCTAGTTGAAAGTGGAATCGCAAGTAAGCAGAAAGTATTTATATTAAATTCTAGCGAATAATTAGCAAATACTGAAATAAACGGGTTATAGCCATGGTTATAGTAAAGAATGTCCTTGATCGGAAGAGAATTTGGAGGTCGTTATACCGTTGAACTCCACGACTACATATATCATACTATTGAACGAAAAACTGAAAAACGCACCAAACGCACTCGAGTGAAACTCTTTCACGATTAAGCACTTCTAATTAAATGTAATTCATTCTAACCAATATAACGACATTTTTATAATGCAATTCGCCCCTTTCGACAATATGCGGATTGCACCCTCTGAAACATTTTCTTCGGAAATGTGCACAAAGTAACTTGAAATCAAACCTTACTGTAGCAGAGAATCGAGGTCGATTAAAAATCACGGCATTTTTGGAATTGACCACCGAATCACAGACAAACATCGATTTTCGGTCCGGAATCGTTCAATTCGCGCAAGAGTTGGAAAGGCGAAACACTCACTGACAAGAGTCCCAAAAATTGTACTCCTTGCGATTGTCTCCGGGAGTTTCACTTAGACTAGATAATCAAAATGAGCGGATTCTTCATGTGTGAATGTACCTACTGAGATTTAGATGCACTGTGCGTTAGCAAACTTTACAAATATTGACAATCAGGAGTACGCTTCCTATCAGGAACTTTCCGACATCTTGTCTCACGACGCCGTGTGAACTTGCGACGTTGCGCTATTTCTCATTTCAAGATGGCTGCCAGGAAGCAAAGATTTTAGCGAATATATTCCTTTAGACGATTTCCCGACTCACAGTTAATAATAATGCGCATACAATATGAATTTATTAGAAAATGAGAAAAACTACTAAATTTAAAAAATACTAATTTTGTTTGATTAAAGCATATTTGCTTTAAAAAATGCAACTCATAAAATTTTAAGGTAAAGGGACGTTTACAACCGGTTTATGACGAGTTCTCAATCGATCAAGGTTTCCGGTGCTGGCGCTGATTACGTCCGCCCGGTAATTTTATAATTAGATAACAAACGTTAAACAATATCCAGTTATCTTAAGTAAATACATTCATTGTGTGTATTTTATCACTTAACTCTTCTGGAATGATCTCGTATTTGAAAAATTATACTTAAATCTTTTTAAAAATAGATCAAAGAATATTTCTTTATTCTTCATAAAACGCAATTAGGGTTTACAGTTTTAGTTATTTGGAATATTGAATTGTTAAATAATTCGGATATACTGAGATTTCTTAAAAATGACAAATTCTTTCGACATTATCTTGGAAAAAAGTGTATGATATTTTTTTTATTTTGCCCATCTCAAGTATTCAGTGTTCGAAGACTTTCATCTCGCGATCAGCGAGAGCAGCGCCATTCCTTTTGGGTGAAGAGAAACCGCCGCCATGGGTCGTATGCACGCACCTGGGTAACTAAATACTAATTTTTTACTGATTTGCCGAACCTCTAAAACCCAATAAAATCTGTTTAATCATAATTTTTGCAGTGTCAAAAAATGTGAAAGTGAAAATATTTATTTTACTTCTTTAAATTCGTTTATCGGACTCTTAAAACGTGGGAACCATTTTCACGCCACATGTGCCATGCTTTTTTATATATCGTGTGCTGCATTTTCTGTAGTATTTATTGATATTTTCGAGTGTAATTTTAAATATTTACTCCAAGTTTTTTCAAATTTAGTTCTTTTTACTGTATTCTGAGTGTATACTGCATTTTCTGCATATTTGTGTTTGTTGGTTAGGAACACCTTGACAGGTCGATTTTACACATTTATTTTTGTAGATTTTTATAAAAATGGGTGAAAACAATATTTTTGATGGAATTATTAATATTCATTAAACTCAAATTATTTCGATACCTATATTTAAAATAAAAACTGATACATTGAAGCGTTTTATGGTTTTTATAAAAATTCTAAACATTTTTTACATTTTAGATATTTTGGACTCTTGATACTTATGCATAGTACATTGTAAATTTATTCATTCAAATTGATTGTACTTGAAATTAAACTAATTAATTTTTTTGTGATTTTTTTAAATTACGCCAAAAAATAATACTTTTGCAGTAGACTTTTGGAAAGTGTTTTGGGAGGCTATTTCTAATTCGAATTTAGTAGAGTACACAAAAGTCATTTATGTTTAGGTGTATTTATAAAATATGTTAGATATTTAAATGAGACTTCCCAAGTTTTAAAAAAATATTGTATTGCTTAAAATCAGAATTCCTTTACAATGTAGAATCAGATTAATAATTTTACAAGAAAAGATTAATTTTTAAAATTAATTTCAAAGGTTTGGATATCTTGGGAAGTTGTACATTGTTTCTGGAGTTTTGGTTCAAATAAAGCATAGGATAGAAGGTTATGGTACAAATTAAAATTATTTTCTGTTTCATTCCAGAAAGGGTATATCCCAGTCAGCATTGCCTTACAGGCGAAGCATAGCAACATGGTTAAAACTGTCGCCAGAAGATTGTAAAGACCTTATATTCAAATTGGCGAAAAAGGGTCACACTCCATCCCAAATTGGTAATTGTACAAATTTAATACTTTTTTTTTTTTATTTGGCTGAAGCACCTGACATTATGGAAACTACCAGCTGAGTTATGGCTCGCAAGTTTTAACTCTTCCTAAGTGTTTCCTAAATTAAAATAGTGATGTTTGAGGAGAGCTTTGTTTATTCCTGCAGATTTCTCTATAGGTATTCATTAGACAAATGTTTTATTTATCCACGAAATGTTGTATTTTACAAATGTAATACTGTTTATTATTTTTTTTTTTTTAATATAAATGAAACACCGGATGTTATGCAAACTACCAGTTGAGTTTTGACTCAAGTTTAAACTCTTCGTAAGTGTTTGCTAAATTAAAATAATGATGTTTGAGGAGAGCTCTGTTTATTCCTGCAGATTTCTCTATAGGTATTCATTACACATTTTTTACGCCACGAGATTTTATATTTTACCCGATAAAATGTATTTCGGCTTGAAACAGACTGGCTCTAAAAGTAATAGTAAAAATATTATATTTACAAAAATTTATTTATAAAAATGAAGCACTTGAAATTGTGTAGAAGGTGCTAGTTTCTAAATGTTCTTTTGCTAACACCTTATTTTTTTCTGTTATAGGTGTGATACTTCGTGATTCTTATGGAGTTGCGCAGGCCCGTTTCCGCACAGGAAATAAGATCCTCCGAATCCTGAAGAGTCTGGGACTTGCACCCGAAATTCCAGAGGACTTATATCATTTGATCAAGAAAGCGGTGGCGATTCGTAAGCACTTGGAGAGAAACCGTAAGGACAAGGACAGCAAATTCCGTTTGATTCTCGTAGAATCCAGAATCCACAGACTCGCTCGTTACTACAAACAGAAGAGCGTTCTTCCTCCCAGTTGGAAATACGAGAGCTCGACAGCGAGTGCCCTTGTAGCTTGATTTCTTAAGTTATATTTTCAACATATTTCAATAAATAAGGTCTATCGATTTTGTTGTGTCTTCCTGAAGTTTTCCCAGCCTTTTATTTGTGCGGATAATTTATATCCTTTTTAATCATACACATAAGATAAACGTCCCAGTAATCTTGATGCCAATTTTCTTGCTGTTTTTAGTTTTATTAATTTGAATGAATTTAATTTCTATTTGCTATTACAAAATGCTAAAAATAAGTGAGTTTTATCATTATATGTTACTTTTTACATCTTTTTTTCAACAATCTGTTCAAATCCCAACAAAGCTACACGATTACTTTTAGATTTATCCTAATTTCTCTAATACTATGAATATTAAAATTCCTTTTAATAATATCCGTTGTAAACTTTCATAAAAAGGATATTAAATTTTCAAATTTCTTTGGATTATAATTAAATTTGTCCTATTTCTTGAAAAGATTCTTACTAAATAAATTTGATCGGAAGAAATGTTAATTCGGGTTTATATGTTAAAAGTAAAGTGTTCTTAAATTAATATTTAAGATAGTTTCACCTCATTTTCTTTTGCGTCATGAACCAAAGTCGAAAGCCGAGACTATTTTTATCGGCAGCAAAGTTGATCCGAGAAAAATATTTAAAAACTCATAAATCCATAGTTTTTTTTTGCATATTTAAGAGTTCAGTTTAAGGGGTTGCTATATAATACGTGAAAAGGCAAGAATTATAGCAAAACAAATTTTTATTGTACTTTGATACATAATATTTATATGCTTAGTCGATGTGTAGTAATTACAGACGATTTAAGTTCAGCTTCCATTTCCAAAATTCTGCTGTACTCTTTGCCATTTGGCCACCATACTCGACATTTCCTTCTGCTTTTTGCCGAGGGCGAGTTTCGCCTGAAACGTGTTATTACTGCCTGAGAAAATTGAACCATTTTTGTTTCGATCGAGGGGTTGACCACTCGCCTTTTAGGTTTATACCTGGCCTCAAGATATTCCAGAAAATTGTAAAAGTAATAAAAATATTTTAAGAGATTTTTGAAGATTCTCAAAGATTTCACAGAATTTCAAGAGAAAGAAGTTTTCAGAATATTATAAAAAACTATAAATATTTTAAAAGCTATTTCAGACTGTTCCAAGATAAAAGATTTCAACAAATTTAAAAATATTCCATTAGATATAAAAATATTTCAGGAGATTTCAAGAGGTTTTAGAATATTCCGAACGATTTTAAAGAATTTACAAAATATTTCAAGTGATCTAAAAGGATTTCGGACGATTTCAAGAGATTTTGAGAGACTTAAATATATTTGTTATAGATTAAAGATGTTTAAGATATTTCAGAAAATTTGCAGAAAGCTTAAAAATGAAAAATATTTCAAGAGATCCAAAAAGATTTCAAAGAATTTTAAATCATTTTTGAATATTTCAGGAGATGTAAAAGGATTTCGAATGTTTCAAGAAATTTTAGCACATTCCAAGCATTCTTAAAAGATTTATCAAGATTCCAGACTTTCAAGAAATCTAATTTTTAAGAGATTTAAGAAAAGTCCAAGAGTTCTGAAAAGCTTAGAAAAGATTTCAGAATATTTTAAGAAATCTGAAAAAATCAAGATATTCCATGAGATCTAAAAAGATTTTAAGACATTACAGAATATTTTAAGAGATCTAACCAAATTTCAAGTGACTTTAGAATAAAATTTAAAGAGATTTCAGAATATTTCAAGTGATCTACAAAGATTTTAAAGAATTTTAAAACATTTAGAATATTTTTAAAAAATGTAAAAGGATTTCGAATGTTTAAAGAAATCTAAGCGAATTCCAAGCGTTATAAGGTTAAAAAAGATTTCAGAATATTTCAAGAAGCCTACAAATATTTCTGGTTGTATCGAAAAATGTCGACAGATTTCAGAAAATTCAAAGATTTCAGAATATTTCAGGAGATTTAAAAATAGTCCAAAAAATAAAAAAGTTGCACAAAATTGTAAGAAACCTAGAAAAATTCAAAATTATTCAAGAGATTCTATGAACATTTAGAATAATTCAAATGATATAAAAAGTTTTCAAGTGATCTCAGGAGATTTTAGAATATTCCAAAAGATATAAAAAGATTACGAAGGATTTCAGGAGACTTCAAAAGATCTAACAAGATTTAAAGAAATACCAGAATATTCCAAGAGACAAAAAAAATGCAGGAAATTCGAAGACATCTAAGAAGACTTAAAGAGCTTTGAAAATATTTAAGCTTGTTTTGAACGATTTCCAGAGATTAGAGAAAATTTCTGAAAAGATTAAGAGAGATTTCCGAATATTTCAAGAAATTCAAAATATTTCAAGAGATTCATTCCAAAGAATTTAAGAGATTTCAAGAGACGTTAAAAATTTCAAGCGATTTCAAGAAACTTTAGAAAAATTCGAAAAAGATTAGAAAACATTCAAAGAGATTTCAGAATATTTCAAGAAATCTAAAAAACAGTAAGATATTTTAAGAGATTTCAAAGAGTTTAAAGAGATTTCAAGATTCTAAAAAGATTTCAAGTGATTTCAAGAAATTTTAGAAGATTCTAAAAGTTCTAAATAGATCAGAGAAGATTTCAAGAGATTTCAGAATATTTTAAGAAATCTAAAAAAAATTAAGATATTTCAAAATATTTCAAGAGGTATAAAAAGATTTCACGAAACCTTGTATATCAGATTTTAATAATGACCAATCCCTCGGTTTCGATAGTAGTATATTCACTAAAATTGCCATTAAACCGAAAGGTTTAAATAACTTTTCTCTTATTGTTAATAATGAATAAAGTACCTTTTTCTTCTTCTTATCTTTCAAGACCGCTTCAAAACTTGAAGGCGATGGGTCGACTTCCGGTTGTGGAAGTGGGTTAGGAGAAGATACTGATTCCGGTAAATGGCTCTCCTGGATCTCAGTTTCGACGTCTGGTGGTTTGCTACTTTCTATCGAAGCGATGTCACTGTAAAACGAGTCTATCGCAGATCCCAGAGATTCTCTTTGCGCTTTGACGGGAGGTTTTGCTATTACTTGACTAGTTCCATAAATGTGAGAGTAGTCAGCCATCATAAATTGAACTCCTTCTTGTCCTAATCTATTTGCAGCTGCTACGAGTGCTTGCTGTTAAATTTAAAGCGTTTATGTTTAAGCAAATCATTTTTAAAAATTAAAATTGAAATTATAATGTTTTAAGGATATCCATCCCCTTGAAAGTAAAAGCTGAAAAATTAATTAATAATTACATTGTGCAAGTGATGATATGCAGGATAATGTAACAATTGTCCTTGCATAAGGGCCGTATGATGTTGCAAAATCGCATTTCCCATGGTAGCAGCATAAATCGGATTAGTCTGATGTGGAGAAGCCGCATAAAGAACTCCAGATTCGAGAACCGATGGGGCTAAAGTATAAGGCATTTCTGGTGCATCTACGCCTGGAGGAAGAGGTTCGTTATTCCCAGATTTCGAGGCCTTTGTTGGCGACGGAGGCAATGGAGGCTGAACTGTTTCTGCAGGTGTCGTAGGCAACGGAGGATTTGCACTCATCAGATCTAAACTAGAGTTCGTAACTGCAAAAAAAGAAGTTATTTATTATTTAATATTTTACTGCTTGACAATTGCCTGACATTAAACAATCTTTTCCTGAATCTGTGTCAGACCAAAACTGACCCTGATCTGATTTCTCTTTCTTGATATCTAACTCTTTTTCTTGGCTGCCTCTTCGCTTCTTTCCTCTTTTTAAATCCGCGGCGCATATTCGTGGAGGTGGAGGTGGACTTGGACTAGAAATTTGAGGAGGTGGTGGGACCTTTATATCACTCGAATCCAAATTTCCATGACTCATTGCTTCTTCGACTTCCATTGAAAGCTTCTTTTCATCATCCTCCGGTGTTGACTCCTTAGATTGTTCCACTTCCCTTTCTATGAAAATCAAAAATAAATTAAACGGACTTTTAAGCTAAAACTGCTCTCAAAACAGGGGAAGTGGGATGATTTTTGACGTAGATAGGGGAATAATAAAGGAACGAATTCTTTAAAAGAAAAGTGATATAGGTACCACGTTTCTAAGATACCAAGTCGAAATATGTTGCATTTACAAAAAAATAGTTGAATTTAAAAAAAAATTCTACCGAAAAAAATTAATTTTCTACCAAAAGATATGGACTTAAACTGAAAAAGTTGAAATTTCAACGAAAGACTTGAGTTTTCCAGCTAAAACGTCGAATCTTTTAGAAATCATTTGACTTTTGATCCCGAAAAGATGAATTTTCAAAAAATAACTTAATTTTTAATGAAAGGCTTAATTTTTCAACAAAAACAACTTTTTTGGACGAAGAAAAAAAAATTGAACCAAATTATTGAGTTTCAAAGTCAAAAATAAGTTTTCTACAGTACTTGCAGACTTAAAATATTAATTTCAAACAAAAAATTCATTATAATCCAAATTATTGAATTTTCAAGTCAAAAAGACAAATTGTCTACAATACTTAAAGAGTTTAATTTCCAGTAAAAAAATAATGTTCATTCATAACAAAAACGAATTTTCAACCAAAGCGAGAAATTCTCAAATAAACAAGAAAAAATTGCAACTAAGAGAGAGATTTTTGAGTCAAGAAAAAAAAATCAACCAAATTTGGTAATTTTCAATCTAAAAGAGATGAATTCTGAACTTAAATTAATAATTAAGAAAGGACTTCAATTTTCGATCAAATAATATACATTTTTTCCAAAATAGATAAATATCCAACCCAAAAAGACGAATTTTCAACAAAAGAGTTAGGTATATAAGCTAAAATGACGAGTTTTATGTTAGAAAAAATTTGATTTTTAAAACCAAAAAAGGAATTTAAAAAAGAGTTAATTGTCAACAAAAAAGTTCCTTTTCAACCAAGCAAGTCAATTTTCAACTGCAAAAAGAATGCAAAAGAATGGAGATCATAGAGCTCATATAAGAGAAAGTATACAAAAAGCAGCAGGGGTAATGAAGCAGATATGGAGCATCGGAAAAAGAAGGTTAAAAAAATTGCAGAAGCAGAATGTGGTTGCTTGATACGCTGGTATTGCAGGTATTAAGTTATGAGACAGAGATATGGGGATGGAAAAAAAGGAAGGATATTGAGAGTTTACAAGAAAGATATATAAGGTGGCCATTTCAGACGAAGCTGTGGGAGGGAAAAGGAGGGGAGTTGACGAGAAAATGTTTGATAGAGGTAGAAGAGAGGAGAGGAAGGGCGATAGAATTAATGAGATGGGAAGAAGAAAGGAGGGAGTTCTTGAATGCTAGAGACATAGATGACGGGACTGGAGTAAACTATGAAGAATTGGAAAAAAGGACAGGGAAAGACAATTAATAGAAAGATGGGGGATGATTGAGCAATCAAAATACAATAAATGGTATAAGATGATAAAAAAGGAAGGTTTACCAAAGTATTTAGAAAAGGGATGGTGAGAGAGAAGGTGGACCAGAATAGTAAGATTCAGATTGGGAAACGAGGTAAGGGAGGGGGTGTATTGGGAAAATAAAGAGAGCAGAAAGTGCAGAATATGTGAATGGGAGGATGAAACATGGGAGCGCGTTTGGAAAGGATGTAGGAGAGGAATGGAAGATAAAGGAAGCTGGCAAGAGAATGTGATTAAGATTCTAGGGGAGGATGGATTAGGAGAAAGAGGATGAAACATGGGAGCGCGTTTGGAAAGGATGTAGGAGAGGAATGGAAGATAAAGGAAGCTGGCAAGAGAATGTGATTAAGATTCCAGGGGAGGATGGATTAGGAGAAAAATGGATTAAGGAGTTGGAGGGTGCTAGAGAAGCGAATGAGAGTGAATGAAAGAATGCATGTGAAAAATTGGCAAATTGGAGAACAAAAAACGTGAAAGAATAAGGAAACGGAACTCGTCTAGATTAGAAGCGGAAATATTTTAAGGAATGGAAGTTATGTAAACCCTTAGGAGAGATATTATGAATAAAGATAAAGTTCAATTTTCAACCAAAAATTAACAAGTTTAAATTACAGTCAAAAAAATTAAGTTTCGAACGAAAGAAAGATATGACTTATTTAACCAAAAAGACAAAGTTAAATCTAAAAAACATTTTTCAGTCCAAAAAGGAAAAAATTTGCAACCAAACTGTAGAATTTTCAATTCAAAAGATATAAATTCTGAACCACAAATCTAATGGATGACTTTTCTACAAAAAGATGCATTTTCAACCCGAATTTTGGCCGAATTTTTTTCCAAAGAGATGATTAATAATTTTTAATTATTATTATTATACTACCGACAGAAAGTTTAGGTACATTTCCTTTGACCGTTTGAAAATTCATACTTCACTTCAAAAACGAATATCTGCGCAGAAGCTGAATTTACAACTTTGAAAGTGGAATCATTTGAAAGGTTAGAAATGTTCGCGTTTCTCCATAGATATACATCTTTGAAGTGAAGTATTAATTTCCAATCGATCAAAGGAAACGTAGCCAAACTTTCTCTTTTTATTGTAATATAAGCGCAAACAGGAGAAAAAGGGGAAGTTTCTTCGAAACAAGGAAAAAAGAGGAAACCATTAAAACATGGAAAAAGAGCTGGGGAATAGGGGAAAGAATATAAAGACAGATATCAGTTTAAATCACATAGAATAAAATGAAGAAATAAGGCCCAAAATATTTCAATACAAGGCCCCCAGATGTTGAAGGATTTGTAAACGAAAATAAAATGTACCAATTATAACAGGTTCCTCAAGTTCCGGTGGCGGTGTCGTACACAATTCCATTTCCTCCGCGCCTCCGGTTACGTCCGCGTCTGGATACGTCCACTGAGCTGCACCGGATGCCACATTGCGATAATAGTACCGTTTATGCGACCTAGAAACATCCCCCCAAAAAACACAAAAATGAGAGCATTGATAAAGGAAATATTTATCTACGTAATCTTTTTTGCACATCTCATGTCGTGAACTGCTCACTTTCCTATTTAAGATTTCTTTGCTTTTTTTAATTACTGAACGTAATTCATTAATACCCCTACCTGTATTACAGATTTCCTTATAAATCTGCGAAGATCCGTCTACAATAATTTACATTTAAATCATTAATTCTTTAAAGAAATAATGTTGATGTTCTTCAACAACATTCAAAATTATACAAGTGGTTTCGAACGGCGAACAGAATATTTTGCAAACTACTACATTACTTCATAGATGATAAAAAAATTCATAATAATCAATCTTACTTTGAAACATTAATATTAATAATTAATTAATTAATTAATTAATATTGTCAATATTCTAAGTTCTATTTATTTCTTTTAAATTATGATCTGAAGAAAAACAAAATATCCTGTTACTCTCGGATGATCCAGCGTCTTCCACTGAAATCATGTTCACATCTCGTCGACCTAGAACAGCAAGACAAAGCATAAATCACGAAAGTCACAATTACGAAGGCGAAATCAACCAAAAGCTGATGGTTCCCTTATTGTTTCGCTATATTCACTTTAAATTTTCCGTGGAAAAAAAAAAGAAAGAGCCACATTTGTAATATAAATGCGTTCTTTCAAAAAGTTTTAGGAATCGAAACTTCAGCTGAAAGAAAATGATTTAACAAATATTGCACAAAGATTATTAGCGTGCCTAAGAAAATATCTAAACATAGAGAATCTTGTTGAGTTAAGTAATAAAAAAGCTTTCCTAAAATATATTAATGAAATGCAGAATAAATGTACTAACTTTCGAACAATAAATAATTTAACTTTATTATATTACAATCTGTGGAGTTTAATCGAAAGTATTTTGAGTCAAGTTCCTTTACCTTAAGTTAAGTTTAACTGGGGCTCAAGCTGTAAATCCTATTTTGCTACTTCCTTTACCTTACGAAGAAAGTGAATTTTCGTTAAAGATATTGGAAAATAAATACAAATATTGGTACAAAACAATACTTTTCAAGAGCCAACTCCTCGATCACTTTTAAAGTTGTCAAGAATTTAAATTCGATTTAATGACTAGAGAACAAATTTTAATCAGAGAGGAAGAAATCGGCCCTGAAACGTGTCAATTATTCTATACTAGAATCTACAATATATTACAAAACAATAATACCTTTCATTTCAATCACAAATCATAATCTAGAAACTTTTAAATATTCACAAATCACTAATTGTCTTTAAAATTCTCTTTAACTAAAACCCAACTGAAATCGTAGAAAATATGAGAGATTAATAGTAATGGAAAAGTATTATGATGCAGTCTTCATGAATAAGAATGGAAGTGCAAAATATTCTACAGGCAACGCATTATTCGCGATTAAAATCTAAATACAAAAATGAGACTAGAGGCGATCAACGATTAACGATATAATCGATGATAAAAAGCGAACAGATAACGGATAGAAAAGATAAAAAAAATATATAAATAAGATGAAGGCTGAATGATGGCAATTAGGGAAATGGAAATTCAAAAATTGACTAAAACAAAATAAATTATCTGGAGTAACGACTAGCTTTAAGATTCAATTTATGGCTGGAGTTGAAGATGCAGAAGGTATGGAATATGTTTGTGTCACAAAAATGTACAATGATGGCGTGTTCGGGCTTGAGATAGAGTCTGTCAGGATACCGTACCTATCCCACTGACATTCCCATCCTAATGGTGCTGCTGTTTGTTCTAAGCGGCTCAATTCTCGACCCGTTGATGTCAGCCATTGATGGAGGTAAGTTTGTTTCAGGTCACCAGTTTCCCAAGCTTCCAGCAACGTCTGTAATCAACAGCAACAAAAATAGTTTTTCAAACGAGGGGTTGACCACTCGACTTTCGAGTGTGCACTAGATTTCAAAATTGCAGAAGATTTCACGAAAATTTCAAATATTTCACTAAGCTTTCAAAAGATTTCTATTGCATTTTAAAATTGTAGGAAACCACAACAATAACTCTACTAGAAACCGCAAGATTTTTATATGATTCGGACACTTTTACAAATGTTAAAAAGTAAAAAATCTTACTGATGAGTGGGTCACGTAACCACATTCCTACCTTACCTGCCTTTTTTTTATTTCTTGACTTTTTTTACACGAAGCACCACATCGAGTTCAAACTTTGGGATACTAAATAAAAAGCACTAAGAAAGGTGGCTCAGGTCCTAAATTTTTATAATTACGAAAAAAAAAGTTTAAATCATTTTTTTTTTGCTTTTTTCATAATTATTAAAGTTTAGGACCAGACCCACCTCTTTTAGTGCTTCTTGTTTATTATCCCAAATTTTCAACTAGATGTGGAGCTTCATGTGAAAAAAAGTTAGGAAATAAAAAGTGTCGGCAAGAACGGATTCTGGTCACATGACCCCCTCGTCACATATTGCAATATTTTTTTAAATCTTTTGAAATCTTTTAAATTTTTGTCAAATTTTTGAACTCCGTGAATCATATGAAATCGTTATGAAAACTTTGAAATCTTTCTGAAATTTCTTTGATTTCATTTAATCGATACGAAATGCCTTTAAATCACAGAAACCTCTTATAATATTTTTTTAATCTTTTTAAAATATCTGAAATCATAAAATCTAGACACCTTGAAATCTGATTTCACAAAAGATTTGAAATAGTTCAAGAGATATCTTTTGTATTAAAAATGGTAGAAAATTTCAAAAAAACTCTACTAAAAACACAAGTTTTTGCTTGAATTCAGATACTTTTACAAAATAATGTTTACAAGTAGTTACAAATGTAAATCAAAAATTATAATTTTTAGGAGGAGTTGATCAGTCTTTGAAATCTTTGTGTAACTTTTTGAAATCTTTCTTTAAACTCTAAAATCATTGTAAAAACTGTTAATTTGAAATAAATGTGAAATTGTCATTTCAAGAAATTGAAATCATTGAAACTAGTTGTGGGAAAAAAATTCGATCCGATTTCGAACCGACATTGTACGTACTTCGAATGTCGAAAAACCGAATTCGATCCATGTCACATTCGGATCGAATTTTTCGATTCGATCGGCCTGTCGCTCGAATGACGAAAACCAAAATTTGACGCGCGCTATCCGCTGTTTTTTATCCGCGAATTTTTCGATTCGAAAATCCGACATTCGATCCGTGCTACGATCGGACTGAGAAAAGGCATTTTCAGTTTCTAAATCATAATTATGATTCTCAAAAGCTAAACCCATGCAGACATAATGCAGATGGAAGATCCAGAGAGACATGAAGATAATATTGTGTCAATCTGCTGGTTAATATTACGCGACCTATTTAGTCCAACAATAAAAATAAACGTGTCATTAATTTCTAATTAATAATTAAAAAGTTGCTATGTGATTACATAGTAACTATTAAGAGTAATTCCTTAGATATTATTAATGTTAAAATCTGCTGAATTTTTTTTACAGACTTTACAGGTTTCTAATATTTATTTTCTATTAAGAATTAATTTAAATCGCTTAGAAAGTAACATTTTTAAACGGATAATTATACTTTCCAAAATTCAACTAATTCAATTTTAATTGCAATATTAAAACATATGCAAGGAAAAAATAAAAAACTTATTATTCATCATGGAAATTCAGAACTCAAAAACTGTCACCATTTAAAATTACCCAACTTACCCACTTACTGATGTATTATTTTCAGGTAGTTTAATTTTTATCTTTTTTTATTTTAAACTCAATTTTTAATTTTTTGATTTGTTTAAATCTTTAACTAAAAGTCTGACAATTTTAGGATCTTACATTAAAAAATAAAATTAAGAATACAAAACAATATTACTATAATATGATTTCATTTTTTGAAATTGTACAGTTTTAAGGTTTTCAATACAAAATTGCTTTATATTTCCGTATTATATTATTAAATTCAAAACGGACTATCAAGGGTTTTAATTTAAAATTTAAAAATATTTAATAGCGAAATGGTTTTGAAATTCTGAATGTTTCAAATTGAAACAACAATATTGTGAAATTTAATATTCGAAACCCCTAAAAATTAATACAAGAAAAAACATTAGTTTCAAGACCTCAAATATTAAACTGTTTTAAAATCGCACATTCAAAACTATGATTTTAAATTCAAATTATAGAAATTGTAAATACGACAAATTTATTATTAATAAGTATCATATCATGTAGTATCAAGTGATATTTAAAACGACTGAACATATATTTCTGCAAAAAGATGTGATTCTGTCAAATCAAATATCACTGCCATTTTCACCATTCCAAATGACAAAATCTTAAATACTGCGAGAAATATTGTAAACCTTTAAAGTTTAATTATTCTAAACACTTTGAAAATTATATACTTTCTAGTTGGAAACTTTCAAGAATTACAAAATGCGCGAATTATGAATTACAGGAAATTTGCAGGCTTTCTCCCGAATCTCTCGGGTGGGAGACCACCCTGGAAATCTATATGAAACCTTTGAAATTTCTACAAAACGTTAAAAAATTTTGTCAAATCTTTGAAATCATTGTAAAATCTTTTTAAATCTTTGAAATATTTTCATATATTTTTTTCTTGGCAATATTTGTCAAGTTTTTTAAATCTATCTAAAATCTTTGAAATGTTTGGGAAATCATTGAAATCTTGCAAATCTTTTGAAATCGTTGAAATAATTTTAGAGCTTTTGAAAACTTCATAAATCTTTTGAAATCTTTGTAAAAACTTTGAAATATTTCTTAATTCTTTGAAATTTATAAAAAGAATCATCTTTGTGAAATATTTGTAAAAGGTTTGAAATCTTTTTAATCATTGAAACCTGTTAGAATAATTGTAAGTCTTTAAAATTCATGTGAAATGTCTGAAGTCTTGAAATCTGATGTACACTCAAAAGTTGAGTGGCCAGCTACACGATTTTTCACATTGTTGTACTTTATTTTCATTTTTTATTTTTATTTGAAAGATTTCAAAAGGGGATTTATGAGTATTTAAAAAATACCAAACCTAAAGCTTTTTTATTTTGATAGTTTTTCACATTAATTTTTAAATTGTAAAATCTTAAAGAGTTGAATAAACAAATGGTGCGACAATTAATCTGCAAACTAATGCTATTCTACATTCGGAGAAAACAAAACTTCGAATTTATCTATCCCTCACCCATTATAAAAAGCAATGAAGGCTTACTTGAAGTTGAATAGCCATGACTTGAACAGCAGAGACCATTTGACATCCTTCTGCTAAGAACTTCAGCTTCTCCGTGATCATCTCCGTCAAATATTTAAATTCCTTATTATCAGCAACTGGTATAATTTTTACTTCTTCTTTTGGTTTCGTAATAGTACTTGTAGTTTCTTCTTTAACGAAACCTATCAATTCTTTTTCAGGTTTATTAGAAGTTTCCGCCTGATTAACTTCAACAGCTTCACCGCAAGTTTCCTCCTCTTTCTCTTTTTGGAATCCTAATCCAGACTTTTCACCCTCAGAGAGAGTATTTGTACTTTGTGGTTCATCTTTAATCGACTCTTGTATTTCTGGTGCTTTAGGCCTGTTAACTACAACTTAAAATAAAGTAATATTAAATAAATATATAATTACAAATAAAAACAAAACTTTTCATCTTGATATATTTTTATAAGATACTCACCATCGAAAGCTATTCTCTTTTTTCTTTGGAACGCTTTCGCTGGGGTTTCCATATTCTCTAAAAATATATTGGGCTTCACGACTTCTGGTGCAGACTGAGAAGTTCGAGACTCAGTTTCAACATTTTCGGTAATATCGGCTTCTTTACTCGACTCTTGGCTTTCGGCACTTGTTACTTCAGATTTTGCGGATTCAGCACTTTGATATTCAAAAATTCGAATACAACCCGATTCTGTTTGCCTTGTCTCTACTTTCTTGAGAACTACTTCGTTGTAACTAGTAGATTTTTCGGGTTGAAATTGCGAAATTGGAAACAAAGCTTTAACTTCAGTCGGTTGAGTCACCTCCTCCTCATTATCGGAATCGTCTTCGTAACCCGGTACAAGAGAAACTTTAAATTCACTGCTACACGTTTGTATTTTTTCTTCATTGCATTTTTCGGAATCACTATTCTTAGTTTTCTCATTGTGCTCGATTTCGTTAGGGGACCCTTCCCTAGGACTAGATTTCTGAGAATTTTCTCCAGATTTGTGTACGTTCCCATCAAGGAAATGTAAAAGCTTAGCCTGATTCTTCAACCGTATTAAGATATCATCTTCATCCGGTTCAGATTCAGTATCTACTGAATACGTAGTACTCTTGCTAGAATTTTTGTTGGAAAGGGAACTTTCAAGTTCGGAAATAACCGCTGTATCTCTTTCAACCATTTGCTGCATTTTTGAGATCATCTCAGGGGGAAGAGAAGGGCCCATTTCAACCTGCCTCGTTACAATTTTCATTTCAGATTTTTTCTCTCGATTTGAAGATTTACTCGAGTGTTTACTAGGAGGTTTACAATCCTGTTGTACTTTAGGTTTATTTTCGATGGGAGCTTCATTTGTGTCCGATTCACTTCCGTCGCTCTCTTCATTTCCAAACGAAGTTATCATCTCAATTTTCCTGCAAATGATACATTGTAATAATACAATCATAAGGAGTAATATGTGAAAAGTGTAAGGTTTTTTAAGAAAATTTTTTATTGTACCCGTCATCCGAATCGTCATCTCTTAAGTAGGGAGGTATCACGAGTTCCGGTTTCTCCTGACTGACTTGAACCGGAATCTGACAAATGCCTGCTTGTCTATTCCTATTTCTAGCTACAACTTCCTTTGGTATCATTCCATCTGGTATTTCAGTCTGTGGTTTCGGATCTAAAATTACAATACAATTGTTGTTACACAATTTATGGATAGACTTCTAATTTGCCAATATTTCCAGACTATCTACCAAGCGGATGACTTTTAATTCCTTTCAAAAAGTCGCATGCAATTACACGGAAAGTCGCATAAAATTTCGAAAAAAGTCTGCCAAAAGTATCATTACATGTTTAAAGATAATGAAAAAAGCAGTATCAGACCCTGAATGTAGATAATGAAATATAAATAATCAATATACTCTTTGCGCAATCAAAATAAACTTTAAAGTTAGAAAAATTTCTTAACAATAATCAATATATCAATATATATATATATATATATATATATATATACATATATCAATATATCAATAATAATTGAACTTGAAGGATTCTGAATCTAGTTTTTAAATATTTCTTTCTGAACTGTTAAACTTGTCATCTTGGATTATTTTCATAAAAGTTTACAATTTACATTAATTTTGAACCTCAGAAACATTTATTTTGAACATTTTAAACTTGAAATTACTGAAAAATTAAGGCTTAAAATTTGAGACTGTATAATTTGAGTATCAAATTATTAATTTTTTAGTAATTCAGATTTCATAATTTAAAAAGCCCTAGAATA
>JAAAKG020133737.1:0-14075 GCA_010014905.2 Druon quercuslanigerum | reverse complement strand
ATCCTGGTGCAGCGAAAAAGTTCGAAGACGAGGAATGGCAGGCGTTATTGGATGAAGACCCAACCCAATCGCAACAAAAATTGGCACAAACTGCTGCTTGAACGGTTTGAAAGAAAATCTTTTCTACATCGAATTGTCACGGGGGACGAAAAATGGATTCATTTCGAGAACCCGAAGCGGACACAATCTTGGCTTTCACTTGGTGAGGTCGGCCCATCGACTCCAAGACCAAATCGCTTTGGCCGTAAGACAATGCTCTGTGTTTGGTGGGACGAGTGTGCTGTGGTGTACTTCGAGTTATTTAAACCTTGTGAGACGGTAAATACAAATCGCTACCGACAACAAATGATCAATTTCAATAATTTGTTGATCGAAAAACACCCGGGATGAGCCCGAAGACATGGCAAAGTTATCGATATATAAAGTTAAAGTAAAAGACTTTTAGATACCATATTTATTTATCCCCGCAGAGTCCCGCATGCGGGGGTAAGGTCTACCAGGGGTGTTAGTTCAAGTTTGCCGGTTTTTTCAATAAAGAAAGCACTTAATCCTCAAGGGAATGTCAAAAATTTTTTATTTAAAGTGTTGACCATTGGATTCTACACATTTTGCCCATCGTTCAGGAAAATTATAGATACCATTCCAAAAAAACTTTTTCTCTTTCGAGGCAAACCATTCGACGGGCCATTTTTTGACTTCTTCAGAATTGACGAAGCGCTGCTCTGCGAGTGAGTGTCCCATCGATGCGAAAAGGTGATAGTCGAACGAGGCGAGGTCTGGGGTGTGCTGCAGGTGCGATAATATTTCCCCATTCAATGATCTTAATGTGTTCTTCACCACTTTAGCGGTATGAGACGGTGCGTTGTCATGTTGTAGGATAACTTATTAAAAAATGTAAATATTTTTTTTATTTTAAGGATCTTAAAGCAAACAACATTCATGAAGCATTTATGAGATTATGTGATCACTTAGAAATTCATGACGTTCTGGGTCGAACTGATCTACCTAATTGATTGTTCGGTTTATGTACCGAATCAAAAAGCCTCCTTTTAAACAAGTCTATGGCACTGTGCTCGTTTTCTAATGGAACGTCTTTGGCTTCTTCTGTACCGATTGGGCTAACACGGTTCGAGAATCTGTTTATTTTTGCTCGATCATTGCCATAATCATCAGGTTTAGCTTGATATAGTCCAATCAAAATATTTTTCCTATTTTCTAGCACTTTCACTATTGCAAAAGCGTCACCATTGACGCCTGATAACACATATTTTCCTAGAGGCGGCATGGCGACTTTTCTTCCGTTATCATTTTTCAAATAAATTCCTGATCTGGGAAGGAAAGTGTATAATTCAATAGAAAGTTCTCGGTTCGAACCTCCAACGGGAAAGAATAGAAATGATTGAAGGTTTTCAATTTTCACCTTAAATAATGCAGAATAGGGGGGCCGACTGGGAGAAGGGAAACTGATCTCATAAGCTAGCCTAATAGGAACCTCCGCAGTTTCCCTGGTAAAACTTGAGCAGATTGGATGATACGATCCTAATGGAGTGTCATTTGCTTCTTCGTCGTTTATTCGTTCAACCTCGCGGGTGAACACGTTTATTTTTGCTCTTACTCCTTGCATGCCATTACCAGGCATATATAATGCACGTAAAATCGCACTTTTACCGTGTTGTTTTTCCACAACTGCTAAGGCGTCACCATCCATTGTTGACATTAAGAAGTATACTCCGGTTAATTCGTCTTTGATAATATTCTTATTAATTCTCATGTAAATTCTTAAACCTTTAACAAACTCATATAATTGAATTCCTAGTATCTGGGTCTGATTTCTTATGGGAATAAATCGTTCATATAGAAGTTCTTCAATTGTCATTTGGAATAGTGTATGATAGGGGGGACTGCCAGAAGAAGACTTGCGCCCGACATGAAGAGATTGTCCGGCAGGAGCAGAAGGCGTGGCGTGTGTAGAAGACGTGGCATGAGTAGAATACGTGGGAGGAGCCAAAGGCATATTAGGAGCATGATACATGGCAGGATGATGCTGCATGCCATAAGCATGATACATATCAGGATGAGGCTGCATGCTATGAGCAGAATGCATGGCAGAAAACTGCTCCTCGTCTAGAACAAAAAAAAAAACAGAAGATTACTTGGTTATGTGAATTGTACCATTACATAAGGTATCGTTTCCCTTGAGCGTTGGCTACGAAACGTCACCCAGAGTTTTTTCTTTAAACTGGGGAAAGGTAATTTCTCAGCAAATATAGAATAGATATATGAAAAGTGTAAAAAAAATTGTTGACCGTGAAAAGCTATTTTGAAGTTAGCAATTTTGGTGAAAAAATTTAATTTATTGAATACCGTGGGTTTATAGATACTATATTTTATATTCTAAATTTGTTTTTAATCATATCAAAGCAGTCTGATTTCAAAAAAGGCCTGTAAATTGACGTGCAGCTGAGTGATTCTGAGAAAAAGGCGATTGAACCTGTTATTTCAATTTCAATCTTTGAAGAAACGCTCTTTTTTATGAACGCGAATTTCAGTATTAGGAGTAGTCAAAGAATTCTGGACTCGTTAATTCCAAATGGAAAATAAAAATTTCAGATTTAAATTGGACGAATTCGATACTACAGATCATAGTTTAAAAAAATTGATTTGACTAACAATAAATACACTGGTGTTTTCGTTTGGCTTATTTTAAATCCGATAGCTACAGTACAAAAATTTATCGCTAACATGATTTTATTCTGACACTCTCAGGGGAAACAATGAGATTGCAAAAATGATAAAAATAGTGAAACTTCTATCTGCAAAGACATGCCAAATAGTTATTCTATTTTGAAGGGTTGGATTACAAATATAAAATCATGGACATTTTTATGGTCCAATTTAAAACGAAAAGAATTCAGCCATGTCGGTCGTCGATCTTTTAATCAGGACTCCGTTGACAATCTGTTTTGTAATATTAGGCAGCACGGTGTCGCTAATACAAATCCAACCTGTTATCAATTTATAGCTGATCTAAAAACTATTACGTTTAATAATATATTACAAACAGCAAGTAGTTAAAGCAACTCTGTGCCTGATAATTGCACTTCCTTAGATTCTTCACACAGCTTCATTATAAAGGATTATGAACATTCGGCTACACCTTCTGATGATGAAGAACTTTCTTTCAATGATGAGCACGCTTTGCCACTCATAATAGAAAACATTTCTTTCCTTGATAACGATGGTGTTTCTCTTGTAGTGGAACTTAATTAAACATTATTCAAGTACCTGAGAATTGTGAAACTTGCCAAAACGTGCTGTTCAACTACTCATGAGGATCCTAATAATAATTCATTAAACGAAACTTACGCCAGCGGCTCGGTCTTGTAAACAGCACGCGTGCGAAAGTCTTCTTGTCAGCGAAAGACTTCGTCTAGTAATTAAGAAATTTTTGCAAGATAAGCCAGATGGTGTGCCGTAAACATGTTCTGAGGGTCACAAAAATAAAACAACATCAACAAGCCAAATGATTCCTAAATAATTTTGCAATTCATTTTTTAAATAATAGTTTATATCTTAATTGATGCTTTCTTTGTTGCAATACAAAGCGTTGAAACTATTTTGCACGTTTAATTTAGCACAAAAAATATTTATTTATGTTTTACAAAATCTTGGGAAATTCAAATCTTATTTGTTTCATCGAGAAAACATTTTTTGTAATTTTAACAAGAATAATCTTTTTTTTGAGTCTTTGGTTTATTAAATTAACTTAGAAAATACAAAAAAATGGGTCAAGAAACAAAGTCGATAAGAGTTTTAATTGTTTCAAAATACTAATAATAATAATAATATTTTTGCAAAAAGGAATCATAAGGACACTGTTAGTTGATTTTGTAAAAATATTGAGCCTATTTTTTAACCGTAACAAAAGTTAAAAAACGCTTACATTTTGAACCAAAACATGGAATTTAAGTTTGCAAATCAAGATAAAGCAATTTACATTTTTTTCTTAAACAGAAAATGAAGAAAATTTTGCACCAAACATACACGCGCATTTTTAGACAATTTCAGATTTTCAACACAACTTTTCGAAGCCATGAAACGAGCTAAATAGAATATTAATACTTCGAAGCTGTTTGTTAAATTTTTATTTGTACTTGTGTTACCTTCCTGATTCTGACGTTTTCTGCTCTGGTCAAAATTTGATAAGAAGTCGATTTCTTTAGGCGACGATGGTTGGCCTGACGATCTTTCTGTGAAAAGACAAAAAAGAGTTATGAATTTCAAATATTACAAATATATTAAAAATAGCAAAATTTATATTTCGATTATTCTATTTTATTGCGTATAAGTCATTTACAGCTGAATTACTATTTGTTTTAGCGACCATTTATCTACTTGTTTTAAAGATTTTATGAAATTTTTGTTTTAATGTACGCGTGCAAGTCTCAAATTTTAAAAATTGCGGTTCACTCACTTGACACGGGTTTGATAAAAAGTCTTATTATTTTAAAAGTTTCTCAATGTCCAAAAATCGTAGTGGGTATTTTAGAGAAGCCCAAAAAAGCCCAAAATTCTTTAAGAAAAATGATATAATCGAATTTTATCTGACATAAATTAATTTTTCACTAGCTATAATGCTATTAAGAAAAAGATTGAACCTTCAATGAAAAAGATGAATTTTTAACCGCGAAAAACCAGGACATTGCTTTTTAAATTTGGAGCAGAAAAGTCCTTTGCCATTTTTCGAAATTCTCAAAAATAAGCGAGATATTCAATATTTCTTTTGGACAATCAGCGCGCTTGGCGGGAACAGCGCCAGTGGCGTAACTCCTTTTCGCGATTTCGAAATTAACAAAATTTTTGCATTTCGGAAAAATTACAATCACGCGAATTGAAAATGAAAAGCATCTCGTCATCATCAAGCATTGTTTCGATTCAAACATAAATAAAAAAAACAAAATTCTTTCGGGGGCTCATGACCGCTGTTACGCCACTGGCGCTGTTCCCGTCAAGCGCGCTGATTGGCCAAAAGAAATATTGAATATCTCGCATATTTTTGAGAATTTCAAAAAATGGAAAAGGACTTATCTGCTCAAAATTAAAAAAATTTTCTACCAAAAAAGAAAGACTTGCTTTTTTTAGCCAATTACTTGATTTTTGAACTATGAGGAACAGTTTTTAAAAATTTTGTGTTAAAAATGATCAACAATTAGTTGAATGTTTTTTATTTCTCGACTTGTTAGTGTATTTAACTCCCACTGCGTACTCAGCCTTTGTATATTCCCCACAATTGAGCACAGACAAATTTTGTGGTTGTGAGTTCTCTTTTGTTAAAACTCCTTCGTTGAAGAATGATTTATTTTGTTTGAAATTAGCCTTTTTTGTTTTAGTTCGACTGATTTTTATGTTATTTCAGATTTTTTTCCTGTAGCAATATAAACTATTATAATTTTATTTGAAAATTTAATTATTACGTTGAAAATTCTTCCTTTTTTTTGGTTAAAAATTATTCTTTTTGGTTGAACATTTCGCAAATTGGCTTCAGCTTGAACTATCTTTTTAACTTTCTTTAAAATAAAGTATCATTATTTTAGCTAAAACTTTATCTCTGTGGTTGAAAATTAAAAAATTTTCCTGAAATTCATTTTTTGATTCGATTCATAATATTTTTTAGTTCAAATATATACTGTTACATTTTCCGTCGAATTTTTGTCTTTTTTGGTTTAAAATTTATCTACTTATTTAAAAGTTTATCTATTTTGTTAAAAATTAATGTTTTTGGATGAAAATGTAACCATTTGGTTGAAAATTCGTTTTTTTTAATGAAAATTAAACTTTTGATTTTCAGTGTAAACGGCTTTGTTAAAAATTTGTCTTTTTAATGAAACAGTTGCATAACAACCAAATAGTTTAACTGTTAAAAAAATAATTAAATTTTTAATCTATAAATATTACTTTTAGACTGAATGGTCAAATTTTTAAACAAAAAACGTTAATCTCTAACCAAAAACAGTGCAATAAAAAAAAAGAATTCTCAAGGAAAATGTAGTAGTGAACATCTTAAAACAAAGAGAAAAGAATTTTCAAACAAAATATTTAAATTTTTTAATACAGTTAAATTTTTGAAAAAATATATTAATCTTAAACAAATTATTTAAATTTTTAAAATGCAAAGATGGATTTTCGATGCAAAATGTAATAGTTGACATTTCAACGAATAAAGTTGCCACATTGTAGAAGAAACGAATTTTAAACCGTAAAGGTCTAATTTGCAACTTCTAATTTTAAGAAAAATTATTTAAAAATTAGATTCATTTGAAAAAAAAACGATTATAATGTTTAATAGTTTTGGAAACTGTTAAAAAATAATTTGAATATAAAATTCCCAAAACTTAAAAAAATATATACGTTTCTAAAGAATTCGAGCAAAAGAAAAAATCTTTTTAAGAAGTTTGAAAGGCTTCAAGAAAATAAAAAATGAATTTTAAGATACGTGGAAAGATTTTGGATGATTTTTTGTTTTGCAAATTTAATTTGTAAAGAAAATTTAAAACGTTATTTAAAAATTTTTAAAGATTGGTACAAAGTTCGAAAAGATCCTGGAAATGAAAAATATCATACGTTTTCGACACCTGAAATCTTTAAATTTTGTTAATTTTCTCAAGAATCTTAGAAAAATTATATATTTTTATAACTACAAAAACAAATGAATAAACAAATTTAAGAAAAGAAATGTTTATTTAAAAAGATTTTTTTGTATTCAAAATTATTTACCCCCTAAAATTGTAATTTATGTGAAATTTTTATTTATTGAAAATCTAACTCTATATCTATTTAGTTTAAAAATATTTGTTTTCTTTTATCTCTTTGGTAGGAAATAAATTTTCTTGGTAGAAAAAATGTATGTATTAATGATAAACAATTGAACTGTTTTATAGAAAATGAAACTCGTAAGAAATAATTTTCTTGATATTTTTTTCTCAGCTAAATTAATTCAACTATATTTTATTAATAATTAAAATATTTTTTGTTCAAAATATCATTTGTGTATTACTAACATTTTATTCAGGTAAATAGATGAAATATTAAAACTGAAACATTCTTTTCTTCTTATTAAGTAAGTCATGCCAATTTTGATAAATTAAAAAAAATAAAAAGTTTAAGCTTAAAAACTTTTGGTAATAATAAAAAATTCAGGTCAAAGGATAAATGATTTTAAATTTTCCAAAATGAATGAAAAATGAAGCTTTTGAATAATTGAAAAAGGTTTTTACTTAAATTTTGTTCCTAACAGGAATATGTAAAAAAAATTCTACAAGAAGATTATTTATTTTATAATCTCAGAACTTTTAAAAAATTCTAAATGTAAATCTGTTTTTATAAACGAAGTAGTATATACAAACGCTTTTTTAAGTTATCAGGAATAACAATTTTTAACATGAAGCTGTTTATTTTTAAAAATTCATAATATTGACCAAAAAATTAAGGATCTTTTTCGATATGTTTAAAAACATGATCGTGCACTTTTTCTGTCCTTCTTTCTATAAAAAAACATGTTTGTTGCGGAAATCATGACACACGCATAATAAGAATTAGTTCTGATTTGAAGGGCAGTAATGAGAAAATTCACAACGAAAAATTGAAAATATATACAATTTTTCCACCAAATATTTAAATTGTTAAATAAACTGACGATTATTTAATGAAAAACGAATTTTTTAACAAAAATGTTTAATTTCAATCAAATCTATTAAATACAAGAAAAAAATACAATTATTCAATCAGATAGTTAGCCATAAAAGACGAATTGTTGAAAGAGATTTTTGAATTTACAACCCGAAATAATTGAATTTTCGCATAAAAAATATTAATTGTATAGCAAAAATAGATTTGTGAAATTTTTAAAAACAGGAAACTTTAAGCTACTATGCCTAATCCTCAACCAAAAAAAAAATTAACCAGATAGTTGAACTTTCAGCCCAGATCATGAGTTTTCAACCCAAATAAAATGTAACAGAATATACCAATTATCATCTCAATGTTATACATTTTAAGAAAAAATAGTATAGTTCAATTTTAATTACGAGAAACAAGTTTTTGTCACTTTACCATCACCGGATTTCGTAACCGTTACGTCCACAAGGTTTGCTAGGGTATCTCTGCACATCTGGCAATTTACCATATGTTCACGTTCACATATGGGACACTCCTAAGTTTGACATGTATGTCAGCATGACTTAAAAGTTTAAAATTTGAGCACAAAAGAATAAAACTTCAAGAACAAAAAATATATTATTATATTTACCAATGGAACTGAGGATCAACGTCGAAGATAATACCAGGATATGGATAACCCTCATATTTACGAATTAAGGAAACTCTGCTCAATTAAATGAGGAAAATTTTTATTTACTATTCTTGCAACGAATATTTTCGTGTTTCATCAGATTGTAAAGTGTGGAATATAGCCGTTGAATTTTTGCTTTTAAGCTTCAAGATTTTTCACGTGTGGTAGTTAGACACACAGAAGTGTCAATGTTTTAACAATCTTTTAAGTTTGCAGAGACGCTGCTTTTTACTCCGAAATTTTTTATAGTGTCTACTATAAGTGATGAATCATCACCATTGGTTTCTTCATAGAAATTTGTTTGTAATATTCTATAAAAACTAGGCCAGTCACGAAAATCTTAAAATCATTGTCCTTTCTTTTTCACACTTGTGTACAGATTTTTTAAGATTAAAGGTCAAAGCAGCGGCTTTAACAAAAACTTGCTCGGATAATCCGAAGGAAAATGTAATAGTTGGTATTTTAAAATGTACTATATAAATGTACAATAATTTGTTCAAAATTCATAATTGATTTAAGAAATCTTCAATTTCATAGTGAAATGTAATTTTCTATAAATCTAAATATTTGTTTAATTTTTTTCTTAATAATTTATTTTGTTACAATTTTTTTTTTGTTTAAATTAATTATTTGTGTTACAAATTATAAATTTTAATTTTCAATTTAAAACAAAATATGTTTGTTTTTCGGGGATTGTACTATTCTTTTCAAGACTCTTTGTTGTTAAATGAATATAATTTATTTTCAACTGAAAAGAAAATTCTTTTTTCATGCTTTATGTTTTATTTTCAAATACAATTTGCTTTATAAAATTAATATTGTTATTTTAAACATTATAATTTCTTAATAAAAATTAATATATTTTGATTTAAACAGACATTTTTAATGAAATTTTTTAAAATTCTATATATTTATTTTGAAAATAAATTGTTTTCTTATTATTTTTTTGTTAAAAATAAAGTTAAAAAATACAGCCAAATTGGTATGAATGAAATGTCTCAGAATTATAATACAATTTTTTATTTTTTTATTTTTATTTTTGATACATTAAAATAAGTATAAATTTACGTTTTTTATATTGTTAAAAACATATAACGTTACATATACTTTAAGAACTATATTTATTAACCTGATTTTATAAAAATGTTTCTATTTTGCTTTAAATTTTTTCAAACATTAATTTTATTGAATTTCCATAAACATACTATTAAGCAAGAAAATAATTGTTTAATGTTTTTTAATAATTTTTTTTTTAATTTAAAATTAATGAGGTTTTATGTTTATAATGTGATTTCAAAATTATATAAGGTTTTTTTATAAATGCAATTATTTAAAAAATTTAAGTAGTTTAGGATGCGGTTTCACACTTCTTAATTTTATACCAATTTTATCTTTCTGAATGTCCAAAGTTACATAAAATGTACCACTAATAACTCAAAGCTAATGCATTTTATTATTTTTAAATGTAAACAATATTTTTTAAAGAAATGCTACACATGAAAAATGATTATTCACTTTAAAAAATTTTAAGATATTGTAAATAATAAGTTTTTGTAATACTTATATTACACTTCGTTCAACGTACTTTATTTTTATTTTCTTGCAAATATTATAGTGGTACAAATAATGTATTATAATATCGTGAAAAAGTTACATTTCTTAAGATAAACATTTTTAACTATTTTAAATATATGTATTCATTAACATTCTTGTATCTTGAAACGTTATTTTTTGTTAAATTTATAAATTAAACAATAATTTTCAAAAATTGAATTTTATTAATTTTTTTTATATATAAACTATTAATATTATTCCACTTTAATTATTGATATTATTCGGAGTAATTAATTTAATTACAATTATTTTATTATATTTATTTAAATTATCTATGCTTATTCATATTATTTATTTAAATTTAAACGCATATTAAAAAATTTTAAATTGACATAAAAAATATTTTATTTGTTTCATTACATTACTGTGCATAATATTTAGTTTGATACAAATGATTATATAAAATGTTTAATTATTAGTTATAAATTAAATTTTAAATCAGTTTTATGAAAATTTAATTATATTAAAAAAAGTATAATAACAAAGATATTAGGACCTAGTAGTGTTTTAAAGAGTTTAAGTGCTCGGAGAAATTCTCACGAGCATGAGAATATTCTCGAGAATATGCTCGAGTTTAATGTGCTTGGGGAATTTAGTGAGCATTTATAAGCATTTTGAATGACATTTAAAAAAATCGTATTTTCTATCATTAATAATTATGATTACATTATTTAACCCGGGAAAATGTATCGCTTTAAATTGAAAAAGGGCGCTAAATTTAAATAATGAAATAAGTCAAAGTAATGGAAAACATATTATTTGCATTAAACAGTACCTTACTCAGAGATGCTACAATATTCCAATTTATGCATTATTCTAGGAATAAATCCAACCATACACCTTAAAGATTAATAATAATAACGCAAAAAAATTTTGTTTCTCAATATATTTTAAACACTTTTTAGTTGAGTTTTCAAATCAAGAAAATAAACTTTTTTTACCTAAAATGAGGAATATTCACTTAAAAATATGAATTTTTAAACAAATGTGAATTTTTGACTGAAAGGAATAATTTTCTACCAAAAAGACCCATTTTCAACAAAGAACATGAATTTTCATCTAAAAAATATCAATTAGCAGCAAAAATTAGAATAGTTAAAATGATAAAAAAATATATAATAATATAAAAAAACTATAAATTTTTAACCAAAAAGAAAGATTTCTCAACAAAATAATTTATATTTAAACCCTAAAGGTTAATTTTTCTACGAAAAAAGATACCGTTTCAATAAAATATATAAATTTACAGACCAAACCTTTCTTTTAAAGTTCAAATTTCAGTTAGAAAAGTAAATTATAAGCAAAGAAAATAACGATTTTTCAGAAAAATTATTTAGTTTTCAACTAAAAATATAGATTTTTAAGAAAACTGGTATTCAGCTTTAAAATTAATTTTCACCTAAAAAGAAGCGAATTTCCAGTCAAATAAATTATTTTTTGATAAAAGTGATGAATTCTTGACCAAATAGTGGAATTTTTAACACAAAAGATGAATTTGCTATAAAAAAAATAGCGGATTTTAATTTAAATTTTTTTTCCCACCAAAGAAATGAATTCTTAATGTAAAAATATAATTGTTAAATAAATTTTTTGCAAAACAGAATATTTTATAGAAAAAAAAGATTACATTTATATCGAATAAGGTAAGTTTTCCACAAAAGATGGAATAGTTCAAGTGAATTTTCAACTAAAATGATAAATCATCAACTAAAAAAAAATTGATTTTTGACCCAACACCTGAAGTTTCAACTAAAAGAATAAATTTCCAACCAAAACGTAAACGAATTTTTAACAAAATAGTTAAATTTTAAAGAACAGAAATTAATTTTCACCAAAAACATAAAACAGATCAATTTTCATTTAAAAATAGAATAATTAATTAATTTTCAGTAAAAAACTTAATTTTCAATAAAATCAAAGTTAACTTTTAACCAAATATTTAAATTTTTAAAAGAATTTAAAGTTAGTCACCAAGAAGCTTGAATATTCTCTTACTAATTCGAATTATCCAGAAAATACAGAAATTTTAAACCAAATATTTAAATTTTCCACTTAAGAAGATAAATTTTGAATCAAACATGTACAAGCTAAATTTGTAGTTAAAACTGTTAATAGTCAACTAGCAAACATAATTTTCAACAAAGCAATTAAATTTTTAACAAAAAAACGTTTGTCAACTAAAATGATGTATCATCAACCAAATAAATGAACTTTTAACAAAGTTCCAACGAAGTAGTTTAGTTTTTAACCAAAAAGGATAAATTCTTAACGATAAGCGTGATATTTTAAATTTCAACCAAAAATTATTTTAATTTTATACAAAAAATATTTGAATTCAACCAAAAAAGATGAATTTTCAACGAAATAGTTTGAATCCTTAACCAAAAGAGATTAATTTTCAACTAAATAGCAACTCTGTGATTTAAAAAAGTATATCTTTATTTCACTCTAGAATATTTTTGTAAAAATATATATGGTAATTATAATACATATTTGTTTAAACAATAAATGCTTTAAATTCTCTTAAATGCTCTATAAATTTTCTGTTCGAGCTAAAATGCTGAGCATATTCTCGAGAGCATTTGCTCAACATAAATTCTCGGGAATTTAAGAACTCTAGGACCTAGATACGGCATGAGATTAGTTCCACCACATACCGGTAGTTAGCGCGGCGGGCGAGTTTTTTTTGCATATATATATATATATATAGCTCTTAGTGCCGCCACATACTTGTAGAGGCGCGATATATAGCGATTGGTTCCTCCACATACTTCCAGAGGCGCGGCAGGCAGCTATGTATTCGGTCGCGCCAAATCGTAGTGCGTTTGAAATCCAAATTTGTGATAATAAAATTTCACTTGATAAGTGAAAGAACAAATAATTTTAATTGGCTAGAAAAAGTGTTGAATGAATTCGAAAATTAAATTACATGATATCTTTACAAAGATACTACTTACGTATGGTGACCCCAAGATTGGTGAGTCGACGATACGATATTGTTGAAAATCGAAAATTGCTAGTGCTAAAAAGTTGATATTTAAAAACTCTTATGACTTTTTAAAATCAAAATTGGTCCCAGAGTGTTGCAAAGAGGTTTTAAAAATTTAAATTCTCGTCAATTAAATCATTTTTCCTATGTGTATTAAAATTTGAGTAATTTTTTGTATTTAAAATTATTGGTATAAAAGGGGAATAACAAATTTGAAGTAAAAAATGTATTTTTTCTTCAAGTTATACATATTTTTTTTGAAATAAGGAGAACAGTGAAGCTTAAGATTCAGTTAAATTTTATTTAAATTTAAATTTAAAAAATATTTTTATAGATGACCTCTTTTTAGAAAAGCAAGCTATAATTTACTTATAGACCTGAAAGTTAGATTTTTTAATTCAACATTTTTGACCTCATTTCGACACTATAGGCCTAAGGCTATTTTTGATGTCAAAAACTCATTAAAGTTTTATATTTTTACACTTTTGATAACACTTAGTATCTTTTTAAGTTTAAATATTAGCTATTTCCGGTCTTCTATGACTTCGTATTTTTGGCCCATCCCAGGTACTACGTTTAACAACATAATTTTGTATTTTTGAAGATTCAAGGTTTGAGCTAATTACATTTTTATAAAACGCAATAAAAAAAATAATAAACCCTAGAAATGCACAGAGTTGTTATCTACTTTAATTGTCTATATTTTTTTCAAGATCTTGACGCCATTTTCATTCTATTTTTTTAGTTTCGAACCTGTGGGCGAACTAAATTTTTTTTTTTAATTGCAATTATTAAAAATTTCAATTAATATATAGGTCGAAGTATAAGTTTCCACAGTTTTTTATTTTCTTTCATTTAATTATTTTCTTTATTTTATTATTTTGTATTTTTGAGAAAAATAAGTTGGAACTTAAAAGTTTGGTCCACTCGGTTCTGTATAGAAAAATATAAAGTTTGCAGGCTTGACTTTTGCTGCAAAACCTGTTTTTAATTTTTTTTTGCATTTTATTTATCAAACTGATTACATGTTTAATTCCCATCTAAATTTTGTTAATTTTGTATAAATAATTATTTTCAATACTTTTTTTAAATGTAAAACTTGCGTTTCGAAACTCTTTTAATAAA